>JAGDQP010024718.1:0-27641 GCA_022664845.1 Lepisma saccharinum
TCTAAGACACGGTAAACTGTCAAATATTTTTAGCCAGTTCAGGGCCTCGTTTTATTTACCCTCCCGAAGTAGCCGTTGGAGATTCTTAACTTGGACCACAAAAGCTGGTTTTAGCATCATTTAGTGGGGCCGATTAGCGCCAAAATGTCAAAGAATTGTGCACGTTTTCATAAAAGCATGAAATTTAGCATATGGGCATACTTAAAAGGCCATTTTAAGATATTGAGGCACTTTGAAATTACTGTAAGAGTTCCAGAAATCCATAATAGCACACAAGATTAAAAAAATAATTATTGATCATAGTATTTGAGTGATTTTGAGATTATTAGTGATTTTATGGTACAAGATAGGAAATTGCCACTTTTAACTAACGGTAAAACGTTAACGGTTAAGCTACTATGGAAGGACACTTTAATCCAAGATGGCGGTCATTTATTCAAATGTATTTATTTATTACAAGACTTGATTAACTTTCTTTTCCACTTGCTTTCAGGTTGTAACTTTCTGAATCTTAATTTCAGATCGAGGATATTTATCAATTCTAATTTAATCCAAGGGCCCTTTAAATCCAAGATGGCGTCCATTAATTCAAATATCTTTATGGTTAGATTTAGTTGTCTTCAGATGCTGACCTCCTCAACATGAATTTCAGATCATTGAAATATATTCGCCAGCTATAATTTACCCAAGCATCCTTGAAATCCAAGATGGCGGCCATTAACTAAAGTGTCTTTATTGATGACCACACTTGATTGAAGTGTGGTGGGTTAATGCAACTAAAACGAATTTGGATATTCGGACAACAAGTTTTCGTACCATATACCCCATGCGTTAACCCATTAACAGAAGCAGCAGCGAGTTGACATCTGCAGTTCCCTGCTCACCCTTCACAGACTTGAGCCGTTTCTGGATGGAATGGTGAAAGAGGATGAAAAGTAGATCCTCTACCATAACATTATACGCAAACGGCAGTATTTAAAGGAAGGCCGCAGGAACTGTACTAAAACAGGAACTCCACCCTTGCAAGGTGATGTTGAGTGTTTGGTGAGATATCTGTGGGATAATCCATTTTAAGCTTTTGCCACGTAACCAGACCATCAATGCAGGTGTCTACTGTCAGCAGCTTGAACGCCTATGTACTGCATTGTTCGAGAAACGTCCTGCTCTGGTTAATCGCAAGGATGTGCTCATCCACGGTGATAACGCGCGCCCACACACACAAGAAGGACCTGTGCAAAGATCGAGGAACGTGTCTGTGAGAAACTCCCCAACGAGGCGTTTTTAATAGATCTTGCATCAACAGACAGATGACAGAGCGTTATGCAGTTTGATGGACACTATTTTCCTAACTAACGCTGTTCTAGGTAGATTATCGTTCTTTTCTACACGGTGCAAAAATACGACATTACTTATGGGATGAGCTGATAAAATGCTTGCGCGAGGAAGGAAAAGGATGATGGAAACAACTGTTCCAGAGCAGTGTTCAGAACAGAAAAGTGCTCGAACGCGTATGGCAACATCGACCACAATCCTAGTACTACCACGGTCTATTATGCAATCTTGGACGCCATTTTGGATTCTCGGGACTCCTACATCAAATTCAAAATTCCTCAATATCTTAAAATTACCTTACAAGTATGTCTAGTCTCATGATGCCAAATTACACGCTTTTATGAAAAAGTGAACAATTTTTCATCTAATCGCCCCACAATAACAAAAATATTTAAATTACTGGCCGCCATCTTGAATTTCGATGGTTTATGGGTACATTTAAAATTAGTTACAATATTCAGAGGATACCAGATTTGTGTTCGGTACCGTAAAACACATTGAACATTTGAAAATCACTCATATACTAGAATCAATAATTATAATAATCAAATATGGGCCGCCATTTTGGATTTTCGACACTCCTACATCAATTTCAAAGTACATCAATATCTTAAAATGACTTTACAGATTTGTCTAGCCATCATGCCAAATGTCATGCTTTAATGAAAAAGTGCACAATTTTTCATTTAATCGCCGTACAATAACAAAGATATTTGAATTACTGACCACCATCCTGAATTTCGATGGTTTATGGGGATATTTAAAATTAATTACAGTGTTCCTAGGATGTCAAATTAATTATCAAATCTTGGACGCCATTTTGGATTTTCGGGACTTCTACATCAATTTCAAAGTGCCTCAATATCTTGAAATGACCTTACAGATTTGCCTAGTCATCATGCCAAATTTCATGATTTTATGAAAAAGTGCACATTTTTCACTTAATCGCCCTACTGTAACAAAGATATTTGAATTACTGACCGCCATATTGAATTTCGATGGTTTATGGGTATATTTAAAATTAGTTTCATGTTCAGAGAATGTGAAATTTGTGTTCGTAGCGTATAACAGAATTAACATCTGAAAATTACTCAAATACTAGAATCAATAATTAATTATCAAATCTTGGACGCCATTTAGGATTTTCGGGACTCCTACATCAATTTCAAAATTCATCAATATCTTAAAATTACCTTACAGATTTGTCTAGTCATCATGCCAAATAACATGGGTCTACGAAAAAGTGCAAAATTTTTCATCTAATCGCGCCACAATAGCAAAAATATTTGAATTACTGGCCGCCATCCGGAATTTCGTTGGTTTATGGGTATATTTAAAATTAGTTACAGTGTTCAGTGGATACCAGATTTGTGTTCGGTACAGTAAAACACATTGAAAATTTGAATATCACTCATATACTAGAATCAATAATTATAATAATTAATTATCAAATATAGGACGCCATTTTGGATTTTCGACACTCCTACATCAATTTCAAAGTGCCTCAATACCTTAAAATGTCCTTACAGGTACGTCGAGTCACAGGTATGCCAAATTTCATGCTTTTATGAAAAAGTGCCCAATTTTTCACCTAATCGGCCCAACTAATTTGCATTAAGCCAGAAAACAGGGTCAGTGCTTTTATTCATAGAATCCTTACGAACTCCATCCAGTTCTTTGTAAGCCTCTTAAAAGAAATAACTTTTTGATTAGGTCATCAATAAAATTATTTTTAGATTTCTTTTTCTTAATTGAAGCAGGATTAGTTATGTTTGTGCCACAAACTACAGAATAAGTTTGTTCAGGTTTGTTAGATCATGTGTTAAAGTTCTGTCTTGTTTTAACGAAAGTTCTAATTCAGATAAACGTTTCTGAAATTCATCCATTTGTTTCTGTAGTTGACTGATTACAGTCGTTCGATTACCCGTTCGAAATCTCAAACTATTTAAGTTCCTTCTGACATATTGAATTAATCAATGTTTTATCTTGGTTGTTATTTATCGCCGCATGAAGCTCTTGTAAATAATTAAATAACTGAACTATCACAGAATCGAGATTGTTAGTACAAGAGGATGTCTCATCAAAATCAGTCATCACACCGACATCTGTGGTATTGGAAATGAACTTCCAATAAGAGAATAAAAGGTTTAACTTATCCATACCTAACAATACAAAAGGTAGATCCATTAAGGTAATCAGAAGGATCATGGTGTAATTAATGTCATTCTTCCTTACTCTTAAGGATGTTTTCCCCAAGATAGATATATCAGAATTGTTGATTAAACACAGTGATTAGTGTTCAGGTATTAGCTTATTTGTAGCATTAAATTCCACTAGTTTGTTAATTAACCTAGATTACTTATGAAACCAGTATTTAGCAAGCTTGTGTAACCTTATCTTCAATCTGAATCTCTATACGCGGAGAGTTGTTATCTTGTTGTTGATAGTTCTCTGTTAATGAATTATCATTACATATAACAAATATAACTGTAAGTAACCTTGCTGTATCAGATCGTTCTTCATTAACCACCCAATTTGATGTGATTGAAGACAGTTGTACCAGCTGAGATTCATCAACCTGAGAAAATTTGTCATTATCTGTTTTCTTGGTGTCTCTAACTGGTGAGCTTCTTTTGCTCGGGCAAATTTTCGCAATGTTCCCAACCTTGAAACATTTTTTGCAAACAAGTTTCTTAGCAAAGCAATTAACTATCATATTCCTGCTTAGAACGGTGGTATCCAGCACAACGAATGCAAACTAGCTTTTTATGTTTTGGAAACTAATTTGTGATTGAGAGCGAGAATTTCCTACAAGATTACATTCTCCGAATGGAAGTGTTTCTCTAGCCAAATATATGTTCTTAAAATTGCTACTGTCTATATCCACCTGCTCGTCAATCTGGATGTTTTCAATCGCTTTCTGTAAAGTGAGCTCTTCATTAGCTAAGAATCTACGCCTCGTATCGTCCCTCCGAATACCAACCACAATTTGGTCGCGAAGCATGTCATCGTTTACTTTGTCAAAAGATATCTCATAGCCTGATTGCGTAATTGAATAATAAAATCCGAAGTTGACTGAAGTTCTTTCTGCTTCATGGTATGGAACCGATATCTTTCAATAATTATGTTGACTCTAGGCGAGAAAGGCCCTTTCAACTTTAATTGTATCTCAGAGAAAGATTGTTCACTAAGAGGAGCGGGAGCAAACACATATTTTAATCTGAAGTATAAATTGTGACAAATATTTTCTCAGAACAAATGGGATTGTTTTTCCTCCCCTATATAGTAGGCTTTGCAATAACTTATAAATTTCTCAATATATACGTTTATATCCATTTATCCTGGATCGAAACGCTCAATAGGTATGCTATCGTACTAATCATGATTACTGTTTAGAAAAATCCAAATTGTTTCAATCAAATGTAAACTTAATAACTTTGTATGTAGGTAGAGCTCCAAAATGCACCCAACTGTTATACTATGTAGATTCGTTTCCGTAGAATGCACCAAACTATATATGCTGTGATGATATACTATATAATAAAATGAGTTTTGGAATGTCTATACACATTCATATATATATACGTATCCTTAATGCTTATGATTAGTCCTAGCCGAAGATAATATGCATAGATATGATTGAAACAGTATTTATTAATGCATATGAACCAACAAGCCAATATGTTGTAAAAAAAAGGACAAAACGTACGCATCGCTCATAATGTGTGTTATCCCGCTTTCGTCAAGAATACCTATATACCTTAATGCTTATGAATGCTTATTAATGTTAATAAAAGTATGCATCAAAGACAGAGGTTGCTTATCAAATCTTCTAAGTACCAATGTTGCTGACAAATATATCTAGAAGTACTCGAACACTTCGTCAGTAAGTAGACTTGTGACTAGCGACAGGAACAGCACATTGTGAAAATACGAGGTAATCGTGTGTGCAATAAAAAAATACCGTACCTAACTTCCACATGCGTTTGTTCACTAATTCTATTAAATTTCCTAATATGTTTATATATATATATAAGAGAAATGTTAGTTTCATTGAGAAAAAAAAATAAGAAAAAACATACCAGGATTCGATTCCGGGTTCCATAGATTAGTTTTCCGACGTGCTACCATGCTTCCAATTGCTAACTTAGCATATTGGCAACTGGAAGTACATGTTTGGAAGTAATATTTACTCTTAAGGAGTAATGCGCATGCGCGAGAATGGCTCAGCCTCATGTGCTCATCCTGTCGCTAGTCACAAGTGTTAAGCAGTTGTTTACCAGATTTGTACAACAGATATGTAATACGTTCGCTACCGCAATAGTACGGAATTAGTTATTCACATTGACCTGCGACGCATGTATGCGGCGACCTGTTTCTTCCCACAGACTGTCGACGCATGTTTGCGTCGGCCAGTCCCATTAAAATACACTGACGACGCACATTTGCGTCACCGTTCCGTTGTTATGTAACGGCTAATTTTTCACCAAAGGTCTATTTTAAAGCCCTGATCTCTTCGCATCGGTATACAATTATAACCGACACACATTTGTGTCGTTTGGTCTGGGGTTATGTCGATTAGTGACGTCATATCACAGTTGGCAAGACTGTTTCCAATTTCGCTGCATCACTGCTTAGTTGTTGATGTGAGTAAACTCAGTCACCATGTGCGTATCAGTTAAGTTTGTTTGTGTGTAGTACAGTTTGTCGTACAGAACATTACTAACGATGAAACGGAATAAAAGGCGAGTTGTACGGGACAGTAAAATAGATCGTGTGTTCTGTGATGAAAGTAGTAGTGAGTTCGAGCATAGTTCTTTGTTCTCATCTGACGGTGGAAGTGAATATATTCCATCTTCCTCTGATGGTGATGATACGATAGATAGGTAAGTAAACTTTGCTGATCCTGCAGTAGAATATGCTGAACTAGAATTACTTTACGGGTGACAGGGAATTCGTTGCAGAGCGATGTGTCTCATCCTATAGAAGAAAATGCAGAGATGGAAATAGGCAATGAAGATGGAAATGATGAAGGTAATTTAGAATATGTGGCTGATAATGTACAATTTGTCGTCAATGCTGTCCACGAGCAATACGAGGCTGTCGAAGGATTATGGAAATACACAGATAATGTCCCCAAAATTTTTGATTACACAGGTCATGAACAAATAAACATACAGACAACTGATCCAGTCGAAGTATTCACCAGGAATTTTGATGATTCTCTGTTAGATAAAATTGTCACATGGACCAATAAAGGAGCTGCAGTTTACCGAGGACAACCTCTACAAAAGCACATAGCCCTGAATAAATGGAATGATGTTACTAGAGATGAATTTCAAAAGTTTTTAGGTCTAAGCGTGCTGATGGATAATACAGACCTTCCCTCATTGAAGCACTACTAGTCGACGGATCCCTTATACAAAGACCCGATTTTTGGCAACACAATGCCTCGCACCAGATATGAGAATATTTCTACACTGTTTGTGTTTCTATGATGGTAAAACAGATCCTACTAGCCATAAATTGTACAAAATAGACCAGGTCTTAAATCACATATTAGAAAACTCTAATAGTGTTTACAGTCCCAGGAAATCCCTCTCTTTATATGAAACCATGGTACTATTTCGTGGAAGACTTTCATTCCGTCAGTACATGAAAATAAAGCTCAAAAGTACGGAATAAAGTTGTATGAGCTATATACATCAGAAGGGTTTATTCTTAACATATTAATTTATGAAGGGAAAGGAACACTACTGCAGCAAGAGAAAGGCCACACATTTCACGTTGTGATGAAGCTAATGGAAAACTTCTTAGCCAAAGGCCGTACAGTTTTCTTAGACAATTTTTATAACAGCGTGGATTTAGCAGAACATTTGCTAGACAACAGAACAAATATGTGTGGGACACTTCAAACCGACAGAGCAGATAACCCGCAGATAGTGGTTACATCCAAGCTGAAGAAGGGTGAATATATAAGCCGCCAAAAAGGTAATGTTACCGTCATGAAATGGCGGGATGAGAGGAACGTGCTTATGACTTCTACTACACATGGTCCTCAAATGGAGGACATTACTAACAAAAGAGGCATTATCACCAAGAAACCTTCCATGGTAGTGGAATACAATAAAGGAATGGGCGGAATTGATCGAAGTGATCAAATGCTCTCCTACTACTCAACTCCACGGAAATCACTTCGCTGGTACATCAATTTTTTTTTCCATCTTGTAGACGTTTCGCTTTGGAATAGTGTGTACTTTTTTTCAAAGCTAAATGGTAAAATGACTTACTTTGGCTACAGGGATGTTATTATAAAGCATTACTTCCAACTGGAGCCCAACAGACGTCCTCTTCGTGCCAGCACATCCTCGACTGCAGCTCATTTGCCAGTAAAATTGGCAAAGAGAGGGAGGTGTTATATTTGCAGAAATCAACATAAAAAGAGGAGTGATACATTCTATACTTATTGCATTTGCAAGGACCCAAAGGGTAAACCGTTCGGCTTTTGCATGCCAGCGTGCTTCAATAGCTACCATGAGAAGTAAGCCCAAACCAATGATGGCAAGAACATACATTTTTATGTGAGATACATAACATTTGTGAGCTCTACAAAATTTTATAAATGTGCAGATGCCACCAGTTGTAATACATTTGTTCAATTACAAGTTTAAAAAAAAACTAATTTTTTCCTTAATTTTACCTTGAAACTATCGAAATAAGCAAATTTAAAAAGACGCATATGCGTGACGCTTGGTCTATTTTAAAGCAAACTACTAATTTTTACTATTTTCCATGCTGTTGACCGAGCGACGCACATATGCGTCGTCTTGGAAAATGCTCTAGACAATAAAAAAAAGTAATTTTTGTTTAAAAATAAATTTTAAGATGTTAGGAAATAACCCATTTAAGTAGCAACGCACTCGTGGTCTGTAGGTAAAATCACTCCTGTGACTTCCGCTTTATTTGTAATCTTAAATTATTGCCTCAGTCCGTGGGAGTGCCAGAGTGACGCATATATGCGTTGCTTGGTAGCGAACGTGTTACCAGATTCGTACAACAGACATGTTGTAAAAAGTAAAGAAGGTTCAACCATGAACGTAGGAATATATATTCCTATGTTCATGGGTTCAACACACGGTGTAAGATAAGTAGGTGAGGAAGCGAAGCAGCCAAATGTGTTCTCTTAATGCACTATGTTTCGCTGGTTTGCCCACTAGGATCACTGCGAACTGAGCGCCTAAATAGGGTAACCTAAAATATATAAATACTGGGTATTGTATCAGTCAAAATTTCTACAGTACAAGTAAACAAACTAATTACAAAAGGGGTTCTAGACTCAATTGTACTTCTATGCTATAGTGTGATGTATACATCACAAATTTGGGAGTATACCTTATTTACAATAGAATTTCGTTTTTTAAAGTAGTGAATAGTTTATTTATGTATCTTTCTATACACGTTAGAAGGCAATTTATCATATTAGATCCTGAGAGATGTTTTGGTATGTTTTTCTTATTGACAAGAATTTTTAATGCATTCCCATTCCACTTACAAAGCTTCCTGTTAAAATTTTAACATTCATGAGTAGAACACCGTTTATTGCCTTGAATTTTTTAGTGTTTTATTTTTCTAGTAGAAGATAAAGAGTTATATTTAATTTAATTTAGTTAAAAATTATGGCTGTACACTCAATGACATGTCGTCTATATACAAAATATTATCTTGCACTTGGGAAATTATAATATAGAATCAATGGAAAATGTTACATAATTCCATGATTTTCTTTAGTATACGTCGGACGTTCCATTTATAAGCAGAAACAGAGCAGTCACAGGTGGTGTCAGGTTAAACATGATGTGCACCGTGTATTATAAAAATAATAACCTGAGTTTTTCTAACCCGTCTTGGTTACACTATCGCTTACTCGACATACTGTCCGTGTTTTTTGTAGCAACATATTAATGGTAATATGTAGATAAACATGTCACCATGATGTAGCATTACCATGATTCCGTGGTATTTAATTATATTACCATAAGATAACCTCTGTTTCTATGAAGACAAATATTTTACACGATAATCTAGTGGTGAATTTGAATGATTTATATACTTCCAAGATGTGTCATAGTAAAATAAATAAATAGATAAAGATTGTTGAAATTGCCAAAGAATAGACTTTGGGTTCTCCACTGTATAACATGATTTGATCTAATCTAACCTTACACTAACATAACCAACCATTAAGAAAACAATAAAGGAAAGTGGGCTAATACAATAAAGAATTGTATAGTGGACAATAAAGGGGCTCTCTTCGGTATTAGACAGTAAACTAGAACTAACCTTATCTCTGCTAGTAAATCACCCATCACTATAGCTTGTTACATCAATGAGCCGACACATTAAACTGAGAGATCCGATTCAAAAAATGAAAGCCTGACAGAAGCTATATATAAAAGTGATTTATATGCTCTTGGGTATCCTTAGAAGTATTATAATGAATTAGTAACACATATGTTATCAGTTCTGAATGCACCGGTAAAGTTTCAAATGTGCAGCCTAATTGGGATGATACTATTATACGGGACATATCTAAAGTGGGACAAACTTTACAGACGAATTAATTACACCAAAACAATAAAAAAGTTATGTAAGCATGTGGCCGATTCCGCTTCCTTTTCGACACAAGATGATACAGCTCATACAAGGTTCTCAATTTGGAGCCCAAATTCTACAACTGTCAATGGTAAATATAATTAATATTTTCCCATAAATCAGAAAAGATGCATTAAAATAAAATTTAGTTTACGGTAATTTGTAGCAATCCGGTGAATAGAAGATTAGAAAACATCCCATTGGGTTCAGGCGCCAATTTGGTATATTGTTAAATTCTTTCAATTGCAATTGCGTTAGTTTACTGGGTATATGGTATGGCTGATGGCTGTTAATATAATCTGACGTTAAACGTTGATAAAGGACATGCGGAATATTTCACCTCGTATTCTAGGGAACATAATTTTTCTATTCCTGAGTGGTATCCTTTCCCCACCTACTTATCTTACACCGTGCCTTAGAATTATTCTAATATAACAGTAATTCACATATTGTTAATTCTAAATGGATCGGGAAAGTTTCTAATTTCAAAAGTGCAGCCTAATTGAGATGATCACTATTTTGTATATCAGTAGCGCCGTAAGGCAATCTGGGACCAACCCGGGGCAAGTGAACTTGGTTGATGCCCGTTCACGAACACAATCTAAAGCTCACACTGCTAATTTTGGCCGCAATATCTTATTTTTTATTATTCCGAACTCCACGGGAAAACTGGTGGCTGCACGGGGGCTTACATGCCATGACAGATATCTTCCTGCCATTCGCCGTAATATATGCATGAGAATGGTTATCCAGATTGCGGAGAGTCATAATTATGAGTCATTAACTCATTAGTCAAGCACAGAAGTAAGAGTCCTGAGACGGCAAGGCTATTACGCCATCGACCACCATCGACGTTCTCCAATTATTAATTTTATCAAGGGATTATTTGAATTTGAATTTTATTTATGGCCTTTAGGCATCTGAGGCTCAGGGAGGGGAAAGGATTCGGGAAGGTTCAGCCAGGGCCTATATTGAAGGTGCCATCCTGGCATTTAACTGGTGTGACTGTGGAAAAAGCCTGGAAAAACCTGTCAGGATGGTCGGCCGCTGGGATCAAACCCATGACCTCCCGAATTCTACGCCAACGCTCTACCACTGAGCTACGGCGGCTCGGTATCAAGCGATTATTGTGTCGACGCGGCCCCTCGGGAGGTGGGTCCTCGGGCGGAGGAACCGCTGGCCCCCGCTTTCTTCGCCACTGATGCATATAATCTTAAAACTACTTTAAGGTATTCTAACCTTAAAGGTGCATGTTATCACCAGTTAAACGATCTGGTAGAGATACTGTCTAAAGTTCAACCATGGCGCGTTGTATGATAAAATATAATATTTGCATCCAATTTAGATACTTCCAAGATGAGGAAACGCCTTCGATGGAATAATAATTTCGGATCAGGTTTTGAATTAATCAAACAATTGTATCTGATTAAAGATGACCTAAAGTAATTAATTTAAGTTTACCTCAGTGCTCAAAGTATATGTGTGTATGAGGGGGGAAGGAGCACGAGGGACCATGTCCTTAGCCATTTCATTTTGGATTTGGCGTACCCCTGCCTTTTTATCAATGGGAGCTCATTACCGTTACTTTTAATAGGCAATCGCCACTACTAGGTGCAAGCTTACCCTTACTTTTCTAGCTCACTTCTCCAAGCATTCCCTTACATTTTCTAACGCACTTCGAGCACTGATTTACCTAACCGAAGAATACCTAGCTTAACTCTCACTATTTTAATGAACAGGGAGGGTATCCGAAGTGCAGCCGAATATTTGATTTTCATTAGTCGCAAATATCTCCCTCCCAGCCATGCTCTATTGTATTCCCTTCATGGCCCTTATCTTAATTTCATTATGTCATTTCATAGTTTTTTTTTTTCAGTTTTATATCTACCCCAACATAGCACAAGTACATCCTATGGACATAATTGGATGCAGTCATACCATTCTTTTTGTGTCCACAGGAGGAGTACGTCCAAGGGACGTCCATTAGACTTCCAAAGTAGACTTGATGGTTCCAAAGTAGACTCGATGGTTATGTCCAGTGGATGTCCGTATAAGGTACAATTATGGACAAGTACGGATTTTAACGGATGGGCTGTAACATGTGCACGTACGTCCAATGTACGTCTCATTTTATGTCCATAGAACGTCCAGTGGATCCACAAGAGCAAAATGTTGCTGGGTCTACATTGTGCCTTCTTTTCAGAACGTTACTCACAATTCTTGCAAACGAGTTATCCCATCAGTAAGTCGTATGTGAGATGACCGCTGCAATGACACCATCTGACGAGCGAATAGTGAACTAGAAGGCCCTTGCCATAGCTGAGTCATATAGGGCACTTGATTGCGCAACTGTGTGTAGAAGGAGAATGGTTTACTCCACTGGTTGGAACTGGCTTATGTTTGATAATGGCAGTATCGGAGGCCCACATACGGCCCCTCATGTATGAATTTCACCAGAGACATCCAGACAGCGCAGCGGCACAAAACAACAAGGCCGTATATTGTCAGCGTGCTGTGGATGTGTGAAAGTGCCAGAGGTTTCGCTCTGGGGACACCAACCTCACCGGTAAGCAACGGGAATGGAGTCTGATGCAGCTGGACAACGGGGCCTTGCAAGCAGCGGTGGAGGTAAATCCAGTGCAAACTGTTGAAGAACTGGCCAGTGAATTCCATGTTACCCATTCGACCATCCATCGTCATCTGCAGCAACTCGGAAAATGGGTATTCCTTGCATTAACGCCACAACAGAAGTAGCAACGAGTTGATATCTGCAGTTCCCTACTCACCCATCACAGACGGGAGCCATCCATGGACAGAATGGTGACAGGGAATGCAAAGTGCGTCCTCTACCATGACATTACACGCAAACGGCAGTGGATATCTAAAAACAGGCCACAGGAGTTGTGGCAAAACAGGATCTCTACCCCTGTAAAGTGATGTTGAGTGTTTCCGGATAATTCATTTTGAGCTCTTGCCAGGTAACCAGACGATCAATGTCTACAGCTTGAACGTCTACAGACCGCATTGTTGGAGAAACGTCCTGCTCTGGTTAATCGCAAGGGTGTGATAAAATACGGTTATAACGCGCACCTACTAACCTACTCACGGCAAGAATAATCTGTGCTTAGATCGAGAAATGTGGCAGGGAGAAACTCCCCGACTCGGTGTTTTCACCAGATCTGGCACCAACAGACTACTGTTTTTCGCAGCCTGCAAAACTACCTTTCCAGGAAAACATTGCAAGATGAGAATGGCGTGCGGCGAATAGTGATCTAGCTCTTTGTCTCTAAAACCGGTGACTTCTTTCAGTGGGGGGTTTCAACAACTGGTTGATAGGCGGCCGCTGTTTTGTGACCATAATATTTTCAGATTTTCATCCGTTGGAAACTTATTTACTGTTTCGGTGTGCTTATAGCGAGGTACATAACATTGTTGGTATATATAGATATAGATATTAAGAAAATTTATCAACAGAATTTATCTATTTATTTAGTTGATTTAAAATTAATTTGTTTTCCCGTTCGAACATTCAGAGTACGAAAGACTCGATATTGTGATCTAAATTACGTAAGTACAAAGACTAAATTAATATAGACCCAGAACTTGCAACTCGATTTTCTTTCCATGCTACCCATGTTTATGGTAGACCATGTATACCCAGTATATACCAGGTTACTCTGGCAGGCCCGCAGTTGGGCCTGCCATCTAGCGATTGCTGTTGGAACTACGTGCAATAAGAGAACATAATATTTCTATTGCTGAATGCTGTTGCTTCCTCACCTACTTATCTTACACCGTGGTTCAACACTAGAAAAACACTAGAATATCCTTTCCTTTTCAGCAAATTGAATCACACGCGAAATGTTTTTCGCCCAATGGCTAGTGATGAATGAAATGATTACTTTTAGTCCAGCAACGATTGAACCGTAATGTGTCTTTGCATAAAAGATGAACATTTTGTACCACATATACGTATTTCGCGTTATACGAAAACGATAAACTCTAAAATTTCTATTTTCAAACGTACCTTTATTATTTTTATGTCCATCCTTTCCTTTTAAAATTCATATTTGATTTGTTGTGTATTCTTCTTCCAGATAACGGTGAAATTGCAAAGAAACGAAACTCAGGATTTGTGGTACAGTGCATTATTAGCGGCCCTTTAGCAGTGGATAATTTCTTTGTCATAAGGTACGGAATTTCTTTTACATTAGCGTCTTGTTAATGAACTTTCTTTCTTTCAAGTTCTGCGTTCTGCAGTGAATGCAGAAGAATCAAGTATTAGTTCATTATCAGGATATCATATATATATCAGGTTGTAACATAAGTTCGTAGATTGTTTATACTAGTTTTTGTTTCATCAAATATTCAGAAATTCCACAAATTACTATATTTCACATTCTCCTCCACTATTGACAACCTCTTCCCACCGTTCAGGCAGTTTTTTTTAAATTACTATTTCCTAAAACTGAGAAGATTTGGCAGTAAAGAAGGTGGCGAGCTAATGCTGAAGCTCCTCATCATTTTCAAATGAAATGTCTCGCAAATTATTGGAGAGAGCTTGGAGAATATTGATAAGGTGGAGCAGTGTCGGATTAAGATATTGGTATTGGAGGGGGCTAGAAGTTGTAACAGAAACAAGACACCGTTTTACTGTTTAAATTTGATGAGAATATACAATAGAAACTTCATTGTCTATTCTATTTCGTTTAGTGTGTACTTTTAGCCAGTTATTATTATTTTGTTATTAGTTATAATGTTGACGGTATTTCATTATAATATATTTCTTTGTGTCTTTAATAAACTTGAGTTAGAAAAATATAATTTCTCTGCAAGATATCTGACAAAACATTTGTTGTCACAAGGACCGGCAAGTTTTCCTTATATTTGCAATTAGCACGGAACATTTTATGCCAATATTAAATCGCAAAAAAAGAGAAGCCCAATAGTTAAAAAGTAAAATTCATTGGATTCTTTTCAATTTACTCTCCAATATTATAATACATCCATACATCTTTAAATAAAAAAAAATGCTTCTGCTGATTCAATGTAATTGAAAAAGAGAATACATACAACAAACTTCGTGACAAAAGTACAACTAGAAAATGAATTTTTACACACTCTTGCTTCAATCTTACAAAAACTGCAATCTTCTAGGGTGTTTCTGGGGGAAGAGGTCCACTATTTCAGGAACATTAATTAGAATGTTTTTGTGAATGTTTCTTAAGGTTAACTCATACAGTAAATTCAGAAGTGCGGAATCCCGCTCGATTTTAGCAAAATATTTCATCTTGTAAGAGTGGAAAGTCTGTCTTTCCATTCTTTCAGAGCGGATTTTCATCGGAAAAGATTGAATTTTCGCTCTCAAAAACATGGGATCTATGATACACTGTTAAAAAAACTTTATTCAAAATTGAGCCAAAAATTTTCAAACTGACTCCGACTAAATTTTTATTCAATTTTGAGCAAGTGATAGTGCTAAAAACATGAGAACTTTTATCATAAAATGAAGAAATGTTTCATACTTGAGAAAAGTTTTGCTCAAAATTGAATAAAATTTAATCGGAGCCAGTTTTAGATTTTTTTATTTATTTTTTAACAGTGATGGGAACGTAATCATTTTTAGATAAATTTCCACCTATTCGGATAAAATTTTTATGTTTTGAACATGAAAACGACTCAATAAAATGGTGAAAATGCTAAAGAAACCATTTATTTATGAATAGTAAGAAAGAAAATAATGTTTTCATGAATGGAAAAAGAGTAAAAAACTTGGCCTCAGCAGAATGGGAACCCGCTATATCCCGGCCAGTGTTCCAACGCTTTATTCCCTAGGCTACAAGGCCAACTGAGAAAGAACGCCTTCAAAGGAATGTCCTTCGTCTCTTCGGGTACTTGAGAACAACGTTCAAAGATTTCTTTTGGTATGCTTTTGTCAGTAAGGAAAGTTATCAGGTCTTACATTTTTAACTATACACGATTAACTCCACAGCAGGACTTATTCTTTCGATAAGCTTCGCAGTAACAAATGGCTGAAAAGAAACTTGACTAGTACGCATGATGCATTGTGAACCACTCGAAAAGATCTCTCTTTCAAGTTTGAAGAATAAAGTACATCTGTAAGCGTCGGAATCCCATCTAGTAAGATCATAATTTCTGTCCAAAACGGAAGCGTTTCGTTGAAATACCCTCTTTTCCATTGATATTCAATATGTTTCGATGAAATCACTTTCTCATCGAATAAAGAATTAAGATTTCCGCTATTATAATTTAGTATGTAGAGTTAGCATACCTTGATCCATAGTTCTCCTATTTTACCAATTTTAATGCAGAAAATTTTTCTTGTTGGTAAACAACAAATACAAATGAAATCTTTGTTTAATATTTGAAACAGGTTCACAAAATGTGTCTTGCAAAGCATACACGGAATGTATTTCGTTTCCCATTTCAGTGCTCCGCCACAAAGCCACTTCATTCCTTAGCTCAGTTTTACTTCCATCTAGATGTTCATGACAAATCTATGAAGATTATCCAACTGTGCTGTATAGGACAGGATTAAACGAAACAGTGACATCACTTCACAGTTTGTTGAAGCCGCTTGACATCAATTTGCTTATGAGCTGATCCGAAAAAGGAATATACACATTTATTGTGAAATATTCCTGTGGGGTATGTGTTTCTATGTTTGAACTATGAGTTTGGCGTTTCAAAGTATAATGTGATATCGACATCATTGGCAATGCAACTTCTTCAGTCATATTTAAAATATTGTGGTAATGATCACTGCTAACACTATACTAACTGAGTAATTGTATCACATTGTCAGCCATTAAAAGGCGTTGATGAAGATCGACAGAAGGATTCTGAAGATGACAAGACAAAGTAAGATCTAGTCTAAGAATTGTACCCACAATATGGAGACCAATGATGTTTGCACCAATAAGTTAACTGCACGAGAACTCGGTTTGATACAGATACGATCTTGATGGTAAGGAAAAAGCACATAACTGCTAGTATGTAACACATTTTGTAAACTCTGCTCATCTCTAGGTAACAAAGTAAAAGCAATTAAACTGTTGCATGAAATTCTCAGAAATTTTAGTTTTACGCTCTTAACGTCTGTAAAAACAAAACAACTAAATATGAGGCACCACATACTATAATTACGATTTTGTTGCATTAAAATTTATTATTTCAAACAAAACTGTTCTACATAATTAATCATTTCCCGGTCGTACATTCTCAAAACTGTTAGTTGAGTACAACAGTGAAACTTGAGTTCGGAATTATCTTCAACAAAATGATTGAAACAGACGCACAGAGTCACGTACATCTTGATTTGAAAGCAAGACAGTCAGGTTCATATATAATATCACATCATTTACCTTATTATAAACTGGTGATGAAAGTTGAATTTGATATTTATTTATGGCCTTTAGGCATCTAAGGCTCAAGCCGGGATAGGGGAGGGGAACGGATTCGGGAAGGTGTCGGCTAGGGCCTATGTTGAAGGTGTCATCCCGGCATTTGCGTGGTGTGACTAAGGAAAAACCCTGGAAAACCTCAGCCAGAATGGTCGGCCACTGGGATCGAACCCACGACCTCCCAAATTTTATGGCAACACTCTACCGCTGAGCTACGGCAGCTCGGTAGCGATGATAGTTGATTTAAAACCAATAATTGTATGTTAGAGTTTGATCATGTTATTTCCGTTAGACAACGAAAAATTAGTATTTCAACCACCTAATGATCGAGAAAATTGTTTCAAAATAGTTTCCCATTCACGGAAATCATTATCGAATCGTTGAACATGGTAAACCTTCAAGCTTAAGCAAAACAATATACGTTTCGTCCTTAAACGGAGCCCACCGCAACAAGAGAGTGAAACGTAAATGATTAACTAGCTATGGGAGCGGCTTATAATATTAGTCAACAATTATTGTGTGCTCTTTCATTTGCCACTTGGATTATGTCTCTAGCAGACCACATTCTCGTACACTTTCCTTGCTAAATGATTTTGCGCTGTTATTTTAAATACGGTGTTTCAATTTCAATGTTAACTTTTTTTTTCACTTCAGAAAAATGTTCAATATTGTTAGTGTGAATTACTTCAAATTCATAATGCACTTCGAACTTTTTTGGTGGGGGGGGGATTCAACCCCTCTAGCCCCCCTTAAATCCGCTGCTGAGATGGAGTGAGATCGGTGAGTATGGCAGGCAGGATTGTACCTCGCAACTAAACTCTTGAATGGTAGGCTTGAAAGATTTGTTTTGTGCGGTCGAGCACTGTCATGATGGAAATTACCTCACAGCGATTCGGATACTTCTGTCAAGTGTCTTCGGCTAAACATTGCAGTTGCTGACAATAGATATCGGCTATGAATCTCGTAGTCCTTAGAAGGAGTTTTAAATGGATGATACCATCACAATCCTACCAGATTGTTCTTTGAGAGTTATGGTCGGTCTTGAATGAGCCATTCCTTCCTTGTCAGGGTTCAGACATATTTCTTTTTCTTTTTCTTGGCAAAGACACCATTCCTTATGTCATGTGACAATAAAACTAAGGGAAGGTCTATGTTGGCTTTGAGCGTGACTAAGACGGGTGAGGAGAAATGCAAAGACAGTGACACGTAGCACACCCAAATTGTGTGGAACCGAAGCTGCGAGTTCTTGGACCTTCTTCATTGTATGTAAATGTCGAGCCATTGCCATGTGAGTAGATACCACCTCCTCAGGAAACTCACTAGCTTTCCTACGGACATCCTTCTGGATTATAGTGTTTAGCTGTTCTTGATTGAACTCTTTTGATCATCCGGTTCATGGAGTGTTGCTCAGATCCCGCTCATTCTGTCCGTCCGTGTCCAGAAATTAAATCTCAGGAATCTCTCTCAGGTGTAGAGAGATGCTTCAGGTGTCGTTGGAAAGGTATTGACTAAAGTAGCTCAGGGCTCCTGGAACCATCCTAATTAGTGCAGTGTTGCCAGACTATTTTCTAAAAATCAACTGTTCAAATTGCTGCACCAAACGTGGCATAAACACTATTCGACACAATACAAAAACACTGAGAAGGCCTACGTTGCCAACCAACCCACTTATTAGTGTTACCAGCCTATTTTCTACGAAATTATCATTTTTTTACATGGCTTCCGTTATTTTAGTCATAGCAGCACCAAACTTGCCATAAACATTGTTTGTCTCAATAGAAAGATACTACGGATGTTCGCAGGAACCGCGTTGTCAGTGTTGTCAGGGCATGCCAAAAATATATCTCATGAACCATAAGGTGTAGAGACATTCATGAGGTGTCGTTCGAACAGTAGTCAAAGTGTACGTGCAGGAACAAAGGAAGCTTGTCAGGTGCTTCCTCACCCGTATATTTACATGAAAATTTGATAATACTTAATAATAAGGGTTTCTCCAACGGGAAAAACTAAATACAATAGCAAACAAAATTGTATGCACATGCAGAGGTAAGTTTCTTAAGCCTGCTCCCCGACTCCTTTTAAATTTCCTAATAGTTGAAATTAAACGTTTCTCTATGGGGAAGGGAGAAATACAATAGCGAACAATTGTGTGTATAAGCAGAGCCGAAACAGTCTTGATTGGTGTAGTAGTTCAGTGTTGCCAGCATATTCTTCTAAAATAACCAATTATTCAAATTGCTTCCATTCAGCTACACCTAACTGCGCCAAACTTGGCATAAACACTATTCGACATAAGTACTGTGGATTTTCCCTAATTACACTGCAGTTGTCAGTATTGCCAGCCTGTTTTATAATGCTTGCGTGACTAAAATGCTATCAAGGGACCGGAGCCCTTGCGATTGTTACTAGAATCGCAGCTCAAACTTGTTTTCAGTTGACATCTTAAATGTCGAACCCAAAACAGTCACCAAGGGTACACATTGCGAATGATACATTGATGGATTAGGATAATAGAGTACTATCTCAAAATGGCCATAAAGAAAATTTAGATATTAATGTTGGGAAGAATCTACCTTTTCAAGGAAACACCAGAAGTTTTGGTTATTGTAAGTTACAAAACAACTCTATAGACTGTTTTCTAATTATTCAAGTTATTAGGTACACGACGGTCGATATTTAATACTCAACTCTTAAAACCTCAGATTTTACAAAAGCGTTGACACATCGTGTGAAAAGCTTACAGATATAGGGAAAACGTATAATGTGAAACACTCTATGTTGAAGAATAACTCCTACTATTTACAATATTCAATGATTCAACTGTAAACGTATTGTACAGAGTGGCATTGTTCAATTTGTAATAAATTACGTAGGGGTACTAAAAACTAGTGATTGTTGATAAATTTCAAACTACTACCTGTTTGGATAGAAATACAAAGACTTTTTTCCTGGTTGGGATGATATTCGGAAGCAACAACCGGGAATGAAACTCTTCGGCGCCAGAGGAAATCTCCGACATGCATCCCCCCCCCCCAGGCAAATCGAACACAGCGCAGTGGCCAATATAACTTTTATTAAACCGGTTCTTTATGCAAAAATTTATACACACTTTGTAAATTACAGTGTAAAGCTGAAAATGTGAAAATTATACTATGAATAGTTTGTGTACTAAATAATACTATACTAAAGAATGCAACATTTAATATTATATACAAGGAAAATGTGTCCATAGCTTTTATAACTAAAGAATATTTAATATTTAATTTAACGTTATTGATAACGAAATGTTCGTTACACTTCAAAATGAAATAAATTTGACGTATTTCTACCATGAGAATATAATAGGAACTGGGAAGCGAGTTGATAGTTGCAAAACATCTGTTTGTTTTTAAGATGATGAGCGTGTAGAAACTATTAACAAGATTATAATCATTTTATCTTTTTGTTAAATCAAACATTTTGATTTCCATAAGAGTTTCAGTATACAGTTATGTGACAAAAAGAGTTTTCAATTCCACAACGCTTGGTTTATGATGTGAGAAAATAACAGAACATATGATTTCTATTCTTAAAGTAAAAAGCTGTACTTGTTGTTTCTAATTTGATCAAGAATATGATGTATTATAATAATACTAAACTTTCACGCTTTGCTGCGACATATTAACTCAAAGTGTGTGATCTCTTTTTGTTTTCCGTTTCGTAAATTTGACTTTCGTACATTTAGAAATCTATTAATTGTAAACAGCCGAACCTGAACTAAAAAAAACTTGCAAGGGAACTTTGTGAATGCGACAGTCGAGCTCGGAAATGAAACCGAGCTCAAATGAAAGGCCATCACAGAAAACGTAAGTGTTTCAAATCTTAGCCCCGAATTAGAAGTCGTTCTAGAGATATGAGGTCACAAAGTACCTAAACACCCAACTGCATGTTATAAACACGATTCAGTCCTTGCAAGGCTCAGAATTCGGAAAGTGCTTGACATAGGCCTTTCAGACAAAAAGTGAGATAGAAGAAGTGTAAATGATGAATTGATTATGATCCTTGGGTAACCAGTGGCATTCAGGAAATAACATGGGTCAACATAAAAATTCAATGCAGATGCACTTTTCATTCAATTTTGCAAAGGTGACTCCTGTAGAGAAATTATTACTTTCATTTCTTTTTTTCAGGGAAATTTACTTTCCTTTGAAAAGAGAAGCAGGTTCCAAGGAAGAAGAGATGCAATTATATGAAGTGCACTTTGCTCCATCACAAAACATATAAAATTAGCTTTAAAAATCACATTTAAATGAAGTTATCAAAAGGAAAAATATAAATACTACTTTATTAAAGCTTTCTTGATAAGTATCATATCATAAGGGTTCAAAACTTCCTTGAAATAATCTCGATGATAAAGCTATTTAATTGTTACTTTATTTTTGATTCTTGGCTCGAGCTTGTTCGTGGCAGGGTGGTATGCGCGGCGATCTACTTTTTTACCATGTTCATGAAAATGCTACAATGTATCTTGCATACCCTTGTGTCCCCATTCCTTACTTTGAAGTTTGAATTTTAGTTTCAGTGTCATATATGTTGAACCTTTGAAGCCTCTATAGTTACAAATCTTTTCAGAAATTTATTTTTGCCCGTCTAGAAATTTGTTAGAAGTTCCTTGCAAAGCACAACCCTCAATAGACGTAAACATTGAGTGTCTCATCTGGCAGTTATTTTTTTCCATATCGAATAATTTTGTCAAAATATTCTGTACACTGTGGTATGACACGTCTGTTTCCTTTACTATATTCCTAATGATGGCAAGTGACTAGATCATACGCTTTATTTGCGTTTTCTTACATGGGAACAGTTTTCGAAAGTTGTTCATTTCCACAAGATGTTCCAACCACATTTAAATTAACGATAGAATCATTTACTGTCATAAATCATAGCAGATTTCCTGAAAGTTTGTCATATCTTGGTAAGTTTGAGGAGTTTTGTGCAGGTATTAAATCATAGCTCTCTGCTTGATACATATGACTGATATATGTATCAGTCATATATATGATATGAAATAAGAATTTTACATCAACTAGAAATGGATCCTCGTACATACCAGCAGTTAGCAAGGTAAGTGGTATCTATTCATGACAGGAATGACAAGAGCTGTTTAAATTGAATGAGTTGCTCACGTTTTTGAAAACCGTTCTATTCTGTGATTAATATTTAAGCAACTTAATATTAATAAGATGTGATTTTGCTGTGCAATATACATGAAAATATTTATTGTTGATATAAAATATTTTTCCATTTCTAGTGGACTTCTGTTATCTCTCCTTTACTTCCGGAAGAAGGAGAAAGAAGAAAAAAGTGCAGAGAAACAGAACTCATTTTGGGAATATATCAAAATGGTTCTCCAGAGAATGATGCGGTAAGTAAAGTAAAAACCAGTACGTTCTAATATATCAATAATAGGGTACTCGATTGCATAACAAATTAAGTTAGAATTTAAAGCCATACACAAGAGAAAACAGGTAACCCCGTTTGTCCACTTCCACCTTAGTCCAAAAGGATCAAAATTTCTAACTTAGCTTTTTTTTTACACTTGATGTCGCTGTGTGGCTCCATTTTAATTCTAGCATATAATGTGAGCGTTATTTACGGGACTATTATATTATATACACAGTCCGGTCCGTGCATAACTTAAGACATAAATAAAAACGGACCGCATGTGGACAACAAGCGTAAAATACTAAGTTACAACTGATAGTTTGGTCCATTTTGGATTGAATTAGATAGAAATGGTCAAACGAGGTTAAATTTTTCCTCTGGCGTCTGGCTTTAGACACTAACCGAGCATTTCAGTATCATTACGTACGGTTCAATGGTAAGAACAAACACAAGTAAAGTTAACTTAGGGTGACTTCCAAAATATTTTAGGATTTTCTCATTTTTGCCAACGTGGCCTCATACTACGGTTTAAAAATAAATACATGTAATCCAGTTTGCAGTAGCGAGTAATACATGTGATCTAAGCCGCAAGACTTTCAGTTGTTAACGCTGCTTTTCACGCTCCCCCTTCACTTTTTCGATTTTTCAAAATTATCGAAAAAATGGAAACAACAGTACAATTTTGGAAAGTATGGTGACTATGGAACTCTGTGATATGAAATTAAAAAAAATGTTTTAAATAATTTATTTTTAGCTTATATGTGTGACAGCTTATGACGTCATATGCTGGGCAGTCGAATAACTAAACTAGAATTAAATTCTTTAAAACACTTCTAAATTTATATAACAAATTTCCATAGGCACCATTGCGCTTACTTTCCAAAACTGTAGTATTGTCTTCCGTATTTCCATAATTTTCAAATATCGAAAACAGTGGAGAAAACCGTGAAAAGAAGCCTTAACTTTGACGATTATTTCATCAAGAAATATTAGATGGTGCCCCAGTAGCACACAAACGTTGAAGATACGTGGATTAAACATTAGTACCGAAACGTTCTGTTAACTTTGTAAATGTACCGAAATGTCCACCTGTTCAACGGGTTATTCGACGTTGAATAATGGTTGAGAAGAAACGATGAAGAAACGGGTTTAGTTGGCCAAAACAGAGCATGAGTGCTGTCTATTGCTATACACACATTAAGTTTCATTTTACCCGTTGCTTTCATCACTGTATGCGGTGTTAATTTTCCAACATTAAATAATCGGAGCGGCTGCTGTGGGGTTTGAACACAGGAACGTTTTGCATTTCTCGTTGGTAGCTTATCCACCTATCCAAGAATCCACATGGACAGGCCACTACTCTTTTACTGTACCGTTCAAATTAAATGTTCGTTGAAATATAGTTTAAAATTCAACTTGTTTTCAACATGAAAATGAAAACATGAAAGATGTAGTTATTTTCATTGTATTTGCTTTTAGTTATGATGTTTAAGCAATGAAATTAGAACTACTAGTGTGGAACGAAATCTAGGACATAGTATGAATGATAGTTGAAAGTACTTTACAAAAACGTCGTATCAACGAAATTCTATCTTCGTTGAAATATGGTTTAAAATTCAATCTGTTTTCGAGTGCACACGAGAACACTAAAATTATTTTGTGTCATTCAATTAGTTTTTAACTATATTTTGGACATAACATTAGTAAGAGATATATTAAACAAAATCTATTATACCATAGTTGAAAATAACATATTGAATACACATTGTATTAACGCCTTATCAATGGTATGACGTCTTTGTTGAAATATGATTTAAAAATAAACGTATTTTTTTCAACCGATAACGGGTAATCAACGAAATGAACCTAAAATGAACGTTGAAAACACGTAGGTGTACTACTGGGGAGAGTTCTAATTTTTTCTGGCTGGGGAGGGTGCTGAAAGAAACACACAATAATTGACGACTTTATAAAAGGAGAGTAACCAACTTTCTTGTTGTAGCGAATGGAACTAATATAATATCTCCTGATAATTTTCTCTCTTATGACGATTCACAGTGTGAATGTTCCAAACGGTTTTACAATGCTGATCATGGAGGTGAGGTGTGGATTGTTTGTACACTCAGTGTAGACTGGCGTCATGAAGAGTTTACATATGCAAGCAAGTGGATAGTTTGCTTAAAATCTGTAGTCATTAAACGACAACAATACACGACATAACGTGGATGTATTCAAGGACTGTTTTGTAAAAATCGCCAAATCAGAGTGTTCATCAAAACATGAATATTTATATAAAACGTTCAACTTTAACAGTTTTACATGACTTGTTGATAATAACGTTTCAAAAACAAACAAATACTCAAGGAATTGCATATTGTAGTATATCGATTTAACAGAGAAAATACATTTTAGTGCGCGTGTAACAAGGCTTGATTCTACTGCTTTTTTTCTCATTGCACCTGATAAAGCAGAATTGAAACAATTTTTTTTCCTTCTAGAAAAGAATTTCGTGACCAAAACTGAAAGCAACCTGGCAGTAACAGGCAATGTTGCAGGTTGGCGTAAAAGTTTCAGAAATCGATTTTCTTGTAGCGTTTTCCCCACTTCTTCTTCCATGTATGAAACTTGATGAACATTCATTTTATATCCATTTCAATCTGCAGCTTTTAAACCGACTTTCATATGATTGCCTTCCCTGTAAATACCACCCTTTTGCGTAGCACTTTATGCGCTCCTCTCCACTTTTAAAAATTGAATTTGATTTGAACTTTGTTTATGGCTTTTCGGCATCTAAGGCTCAGGCCGACTGTTGAAAATTATTTCATTGCTTACTTTAAAAAAAGAAATGAAGCTAATGTAAGAAGTAAGAACTCTGTATAAATGGAAACTAAACAAAGTTTTCCGTTAATGAGTACAAAAGTTGGCAGGCGAACGAATTACTTTGCATACGAATTTTATATTGATCGCGTTAGAGCAACATTTTTCCTCCCATCAGTCAGATTGATATAAGTGCGTATAAAATAGGACTGAGGTGAAATGTACATGTCTTCATGCCGACTAGATTAAATTGGACGCATTTGCATTAACAGCTATCTCAGGTATGATATAGGTTAACCAATACGGAAATCAGTAATGTGGCACGCACTTGTACACGACTTTTGTCTCGAGGGTGCAAACATCCTAATATTAATGGAGTAGTTTATCGCTTCACCACTCAGTTTCGTAGGTTTTGTGCACATACAATGAAACATTCACTTAATGGTAAAAAATTACGCTTTTGAGACCTAAACTCAGGCAGTGCAACTAAAGTTCCCATGATACACTCTTCGCTGCACCGACATGTCACTACTGTTTGTTAATGTTAGCTGCGGCATCAGTCGTTTTAACATACTTTTCTTTAATTTACAATGATTTATTGATTTCGTGTCCTCAAATCTTGAAACGTTAACTCATTTCTCGACGGCATACAATGATGAAATTTCGCACAGCGACGTAAGTCGGATGACAATACAATATTCCATTCTCACTTTCATATATTTATATATTTTAAAAGCATTTATTTTTTTTAGTAAGAATTTCTTTATCCTAAAATAAACTAACCCGCAACGATGTTGCGTACCGAAATAACAAAAAAACTTTTTAAAAATATACTTTTCTTAAACAATTCGTACTAGAAAAGTAAAAATAAAATAATGCATGACTAATAAGAAAAGAATGAGGCGCACCAATTGAAGAATTTATAAAGTGACTATATGAGAGCGCATCCCATGATTTTCTTTATAGTCATGCATCAACAAAATTGTTATTTTTTTTATTTTTTAGAACGAATTGTTTAAGAAAAGCATGTTTTAAAAAAGTTTTGTTCAATTATCTTTACCTGCTTTAGTCACCACTTTCAAAGTAAACACTTTAAGCCACTTAACAGAATTACTACTAACCTTTAGTTTATTTGTGTTTCATTATACTTTCACTTGATTTTGATTTAATCTTTCCTCTTTCATTATTGATCAAGATGTACTTATATAAAAGGTATTTTCAAAGGTTGAATGAAGTGGTTAGCTGTTGGGTTAGGAATATTTAAACATAATCGTAAGTAATCCGACAAAATCACATATCCTGCATACAACAGGTCCAGTGATGAGCAACCTATACTTCCGAACTCCCATAAAGTACCAATACTATGAATGTAAGCATATAGTATAATTTAATCCGAACAAAAACACCAGAGGTGCAAAAAGTGGAGCCAAGTTCTTTAGCCCTAAAAAAGGGTGAAATGGGAGACGGATGAGCCAAGTTCCTTGGTGACAGCATGTAACAGGAACAAAGGAACTTGGTGCGAGCTGGCAACAGCCTTAGGGTTGGTGGCGGTGGACGTAGTGGGTTTTAGGATCCCCACCACCCTTATAGCTTGAGGATCATGAACCTTGCCACCTCGCGCCAAGTTCCTTTGTTCCTGTTACATGCTGTCACCAAGGAACTTGGCTCATCCGTCTCCCATTTCACACCTTTTTAGGGCTAAAGAACTTGGCTCCACTTTTTGCACCTCTGGTGTTTTTGTTCGGATTTCACAGCTTTTTGTACGTGTATAATATATATACTCGCTCGCTCGGCCTCGTTTAGGTCCTCGCCCCCCGTAGCTGGCTGCGCCCCCAACTTCGAGTTTTTGGGTACTTACGCCCCTTTATCGTAACCACTCTCCAGGGCACTGTGCTTCCATGTTGCAGATTTTTTCCCATACCCACCACCCGTGGGAATGAGATATTTATTGAAACATAGGGAAGCTTTGCCATATTTATTGTAACCTACTTG
>JAGDQP010024719.1:406-27640 GCA_022664845.1 Lepisma saccharinum
AAAAATAATAAAATAATAATAAAATTGAGTTAAGGATGAATGCTCATATATAGAACAAATCTATACATAAAACATTGAAAAACACTCGCTCAGGAAATAATCAACGGAGCTCAGTAACTAACGCGGACAGAGCTCTAAAGTTTTGCATAGAGTCTTTCCCCAACATATAGAGTTTCACTAAGCAAGGATTTTACGAAACTCATGCCCGTTTGTCAGTTTTGCTAACATTTTAAAAAGTGCAGTTTTTGCAAATGTTTCTATACCTTTTATCATATCTATACAAAATTTTGCATGAATAGTCTTCGTCACCACTAGAAAACGACTATGGGGTTGAACGTTTCCCCAAATACCCAAGTTGCCAGTGTTGGCAACAAATCATTGCATCATTCACTCACTGAATTATGAACAGAACTCAGTAATGTATGTAGACAGAACAGTGAAATTTTGTATACAGTCTTTCCCCATCACTCAGAGTTCCGTTTAGAAAGGATTTCACGAAACTCACCTCACCCCATTTGTCAGTGTTTTCAACTTTTACAAAATATAGTACTTGCAAATACTTCTAAATCATTCATCAAATCTGCACAAAATGTTCATTAATACCCTTGGGCACATTTAGAAAACGACTGTGTTGTACTAGTCTCTGCCAAGAACCTAAGTTGTCAGTGTTGCAAACTCATCACCGAATCACTCACTCACACACTGAATAATAAACAGAACTTAATAATTAATGTGAATAAGAATGTGAAATTTAAAATGGGTTAATGAACATGTAAGAAGTTCTAAGATTAAATACACCAACTTTGAAAACTCTTTCAAATTTTGCATACGATCTTTCTTCATCATCTAGAGTTTCCCTAAGAAAGGATTTCACAAAATTGCCCACGTTTGCAAGTGTTACCAACTTCTTTAGGAGTTAAATTCTTTGAAAATTTTCTACACCATTCACCATATCTACACCACATTGTGCATAAATACTCTTCGGCACCTTTCGTAAACGACTGTGGGGTTGTACACTCGGTTATAAACCGAAGCTTTTAGGGTTGTCAAACCATCTCTGACTCATTTACTTACAGATTCATCAACAAACTGAATCATCATTGTGGATAGAAACTGTGTAATTTTGAATACGGTCTATCTTCATCACGTAGAGAGTTCTCCTAAGAAAGATCCTCACGAAATTCACTCCCAGTTGTCCCCACGTTTATTTTTTTTCAAATGTGTCGTATCTACAACAAATTTGAATAAATACTCTTCGGCACCTACAGAGAATGACTATGGGGTTGCTCTGCAAGAACCCAAATTATTAGTGCTGCCAATCCATCACATTCAGTCACTCACTCATGAAATCATAAACTGGATAAAAGGTGTGATTTTTTACATACGGACTTTTCCCATGTTGTACAATTCCTCAACGAAAGGATTTAACGAAATTCAACACAGTTGTCAACGTTGCCAACTATTTTTAATCATCCAATTTTTGCATAGGTTTCCCTACAAATCATCATATCTACACCAAATTTAGCATGAATGCTCGTCAGCATATTTAGAAGCGATTGTAGTGCTGAGTACTCGGCACGCTTCTCGGTAGTTAGCGTTGTCATCCTATTTTTAAATTTAGCTTTGGCACTATATTCTATACCTATCAAACACTATTCAACATATGGCTATTACACTTTGGAAGAATATTACATGCTACCCTAGAACAACGTCTAATGGGAGGTCTCCACCCTGATCACCCAAGGTGTTAATGTTGCTGTCTTATTATACCAACACAACTTTTATTTGGCTTCCCCGAGGTTCCTAAACCAAATTTGGTACAAATTCTCATCAGCAATACAAAAATGACTGTATAGTTGAACACTCTCCAAGAAACATTTTGTAAGCGTCATCGACTTCCAAAATTACATTTTTTTTGAAAAATCTTCTAGACCGTTATAAAATGTATAGTTTACTTGTATGTTACTTATACAACTGAACCAGAGGTTGGAAGAAGGAAATAAACGCCAAAAATGGGGAAGTCTTGTTTCCGTGTGAAACATTGCTTATTGAATAGTTACACAGTGCTACTTTGAGGTTAGAAATTGCTTACATAATACACAATTTCTTCCTTGCCTCTGGCTCTGTGAGTCTATTCATTGAAAGGCTTTTGGCATTAGAAAGCTACTTCCGAGGTCTTGGCGTTGATTTTCTTCATCCAACTCCCGTTGCGAGCATTGACTACTATCACATTTTGGATACATTTTTTCTTAGTACTGAGGCAGGTCATAGGCGTTTCGTCACACTGGAGACTTCAGTGTTGCTAACCTATTAAAAGTTATCTTATTCAAAATGTATCCGCATTGGTTTACATGAAAGTTGACACATGAGCATTACGTACGGACAAATGTTATAGAAACAATCTGACCGCCGCAGAGTGGCAACCGTCGGAACCCTGAGGAAATTGTTGGATCTTGGTCAGGGGTTTATAAGTGTGCTATCTGCTATCATGGCCAAAGCTCCAATAAACTCAACTGTTTAACGAGTTGCTGATATCACAGCTGATTTTTTAGAAGTTAGCCTATAGTAAGGTAAATCACTTGAGCTAATGAGGTATATCCGGCTACAAATTAAAAACTATTGATGAAATAAAGACTAGTTTCCTTGTTTTGGAAGCAATCTCTAAGCATATTATGAAAATAATTATCAACACTATTAATAAAATCCAGGAAATGTACTTCGAAAGTTGCCAAACCAAACGTAATGAAAAATGTGGATTTTGTAACCTATAGATAGATATATACCTATGTGTAAAACACAGATATTAACATAGTTTTTTTTTCAGATGTTCATTTCCAAATAGATTCTTGTCTAAGCATCATAAATATTGGATAATTACCATAAACACTTGGTGTTTTTAATTCTACAAACATATATACAAATATGAATATATTACAAATAGCTGGATAAATTAGCAGCTTTCGACAGTTTAATTTTTATGAAAATACTATTTCAAAAGATAAATTACTAAATTACTTCAATACAAAGCCTTTAAGAAAGCAGTAGCAAATGGAATGGCTATGCCGACAGTTGACAAAGTTATTGAAATTTTTGTGTTTTTGGCTATATTTGATCCAATATAAGCATTATTTATTGTTAAAGTTATTTGTATGGACAAAAAGTTAACAGTTTGTAGTTATACTTGATCAAACCATTTGGTGTTTAGCGTTAATTTTAATGACCTGTAAAATTTATGTAGGTCAATTGTTGCTGCTGCTAATGTGGCATAATTTAAAATGATTGCCGAAAGAGTTAGTGACCACTCATTTTACCCTAATAAGCCATAAGTACGAGTTGCTGGTATTATAATTTATTTAACACATATGTTACTATAATTATTACAATTATTCAGTTCTTTAATGCGTAGATAATACGAAATCATAACAATCTTGAGTTTGATCCAACGATGAAATCACGATTTGTGTTAAGAAAATGTAGAAGAAAATCTTTTATTCACAAAAAAAGATGCGGATTTTTATAGTGATTATCGCCGAATTTATGATCGAGATGGGCGTTTTCTCACTTTCTGGTTGTTGTGGTGACTCTATTGAAATTCGCTACAAAATTTGTATCTGCCCCCAGGTTTTAACTATAAGTTCCTTCAGAATTAAAGTTAGTTATCTGGCAGTATTGGGCGACGGTGGTGCCAATTGTTATACAGCGGAAGGTTTGAAATTTTAAACTTTATAGTATACTGTATGTGGTTATGGAGGTGTTAGTGTATTGTGTGATTCTAATCGTAGAAAATGGCGTTGTTGTTTTTTTCTAATCGGTTGTGGTTTCCTGGAACACTAGGAAGATAGATTATTAGATATATTATTACTTCATTGAGATAAAGGGATTCAAAATGGCTAGGAATGGATTTAATTCTGAGAAGAAGGAGGAACGAAACAGTAACGGTGATGAATCTAAATAACAGACGAGTTTGGAAGCTACTAACTCGGCACCAATGGAACTAAAATTAGTCTAGAAAACTAGACCGTAAATTCTAAATATAATAACTATTAATTACTTTAGAATTCACCAAATTTAGAGATAAGTGCAATTAATGAAAAAGTTGGATTTGCTTTTCAGCCACAAATCGTTTAGTCTGAAATAAATAACTGAAGTGTTTTGAATTCGAAACTGACAGAATTTTCATCAAAAAATATTTAAAATAGAGATAAAAAGTAATAAATGGTAACGGTTAATGAATTTATTCCTAGTTTGGATACTTTTGTCGAAATCCTGGAGGTAGTTTATTTAGGTTAGAAGTACAGGGGTTTGCAAGGCTCGTTGGAATCAATACACTGTTTTAAGTTGTTAAGTTTTTTTTTAGAGGTTTAGAGCGGTTAGAATTGCATGAAATAGAGCTTGAATCTGTGTGGGGGGTTGTGGACTGCAAACATGAGGTTAGGGAATGCTCGTAATGAGAATTTTTGATAAGGTTGTGTGGCTACAGTTGTGAGGCCTGATGTTGGTTTGTTTAACAACTCAAATTTAATCTAACAAACTATTGAGGTGTTTTATTTTATTTATGGATCGGTTTTGGGCCATTGAGAATTTTTTACTTACTGACACGGAAAGGTTAGTTTTCTTTTATGGATTTTGTGTTGCGTGTTTATAGGTGCTTCTCCAGTGGAATTCTGTGTTGATTGGTTAATAAATTCTCATTTTAAAATCCAGGATGGTAAATCATAAAGGTTTAGTGGTTGATTACTGCCCGTTGCATACTTATAGTTTTTCTTTGTCAGATAGTAGGTGTTGTGATCCGGAGTAAGAAAGAGAGCCTGGTTGAAATTTGTTCGACTTGTTGCTACAATGTTCGGCTTTAAGTGGAATGGTTTTCCGATTGAATTGTCTTTGTGCAATAATTCTTAGTTTTTGTGTTGTGGTCTGTGAATGAGCGAGTATTGAAGCGTAACTAAAGTCGAGTTGGTCAACGGGTGGTACAGGAATTTTGTTTTGAATTTTCCTGGAATAAAAGTTCAGTTCGTTTTTGGGTAATAAGTTGATCTTCGAATACAGTTGTGATTAAGTTCAGTTAGAGGAAAGCTTGCGCTGGAACATTTTTTGCTTATGTCTGCAATCAAGGAAACTTAAATAGTAGTTTATTGGTTTAGTTCCTATTAATCTACAAAATATTCTCTTGTTTGAAAGGGTTTATAGACAGTGAGAAAGACAGTCTCTTGTATAACTGACTTCAAATAGTTTAAAGGTAGGCTAATTTACATTACAAATAGTAAAATAAACATTACTTTAGGAATATAATTTGTTCCTATTTTTATCTTTGTATCCACGAATAATCATTTTAGTCAGTGATACACATATACACTAAATTCAAAGAGCGAAATTCCGCTCGATTTGAGAGTCATTCTTCAAGGAGCGGAAAGGGAGAAAAGACGAAAAAATTTCGGTCGAAAAGGTTTGGGATTTATGGTAGTTCTTGTCGATTGCAACGTAATCTTTTTTCGATTAATTTCTCTCTATTCCAATAAAATTTTACTTTAAGCATTAAAAGGATGCAATAAAATTTTGAAGAAAACAAAATGTAGCATTTATTTATAGGTAGTGACAAAGAAAAATAACGTTCTTATGAATGAAAATTAGTAAAAAACAAAACAAATAAAACTAACTTCAGTGGAATTTAAACCTGCTACCTTCCAGCCAACCAACCAACGCCTTATCTACTAGGCTAGACGGCCAACTGGGGGGGACCGCCCTGGAAGGGGTTTCTTTTTTTTGTTAAGTACTTGAGATCAATTTTTAAAGATTTATTTTCTATATCTTATTCCTGATATCTTCTGGTATGTTTTTCTCATTGAGAAAAGTTATCAGGTCTTCTGTTGACATTTTAAACTGAACGCGATTAACTTAGCAGAAAGAACTTTGTCTTTCGATAACTTTCACGGTAACAAATGGCGCAGAACAAACTTGGCTAATCCAATGATGCATTGCGCATCCCTATAAAGAGATGAGAAATCGCTCTTTCAAGTTTGAAGAATAAATTACATCCATAAAGTATCGGAAACACACCTAGAAAGATAACATCTTGTATGCAAAGCGAGGACCTCTCGCTGAAAACCACTCTCTTTGATTTCAAAATTCGCTCTAAAAGGGTGGCCCTCTTTTCCGCTCTAAGAAGATGAATTATTCGCTTTTCCGAATTCAGGGCGTAGTTCGTGACACTCATCTATACGCCTGCCAATGAAGAACTAAAATCTTGACGCCGCATACGATTGGTTACCATAACAACGACAGAGGCCAAGTCTAAACAAATAGTAAGTTTGTTAGAAGAAAGATAAAAACTCAGTTGTGGAAGTAATGTCTGTTAATATTTTTTGAACTGCTTATTGTTTCGGTGACAAGCGCAAACTGATTGAAAGAGTACAAAATGCTGTGTATTTTAAACATGTACGTTTACTTACATATGACCGAAATTTAATGCACATACAAGGGAAAGTGAGAGAAAGGACATATGAACAATAAATCTAATAAGTTGAGGTGAGTAGCTAATTTTTCTTCCGGTAAAAGTTTTTATAAAACACATACAAAGGCACTATTAACTTCCGAAATCTTGTGTTATGCTATATCTTGTATACTTTACCTACAATATCGGTTGGCGCAGCTGTACATTAGGTACAACTGGTTCGTTTTAGCACTCGTATTTGCCTTATTGAGTGTGTGTCCCTAACGATAACCGAATTAGAAACTTCAGTTTAAGCTTCTTAGATATAATTATCACCTTCTTCAAATGAAGAACTCAGCAATCAACGATGGATTATCCTCATATTCATATCAGCTTATTCAAAACAGCGTTCAATGGCATTGCGAGAAATTTGTTTACTTACGTAATTGGCTCCTTCCACTTCCTGTTCTAGTTTCAGTCCTTTAGAAACATACAAAAAGCAACACGTGTCTCTTTCATTGTATTGATGACTATCTGGCACAAAACACAAAACCATAACGAGTTGTTGAATCGAACACTGCAAACCTACCGCTGAACACCCGTTTGCTTAGCCTGTAATATAGCGGGTTACCATGGCGATATGTCGAATCTGACGTAAGACTTCAGTCCTCCATAGGCAAGAGGTATTTGTGTTGAAACACTTTATATACATGGAGGCGTAATTTAGGGTAGGTTTTGTATACGAGGAAAACTAAAGTATCTTTTCCAGATCGCAATGTGTAGGTATCGTGCGTTCGAATACCATTCTGATTTAGGTTTTCCAGAATATTCTTTAGTTTCACCATACGAACGACAGTATGGTACTTTAACTAAATCAGTGGACGCTGCCCTCCCATACCCTCTCGCGCTCTGTTCCAAGGATGGCTAAAGACCTTAAACATTTTAAAAATCTTAATCTGTCTTTTATGACAGTAGAAACAAGTCTTACTTTTATACAAACCTTGACCTTATATCTTCGGAAGGTACGGCAATATTTCCTTAGTTGATGTTTAAGATTCAAAGAGCTGGTCACGTCTTCAACGTAGCGAATGAGTTTGTAGTGCTGGTTTTGTCCATTCCTAGATATTTTGTAATTTTGCATGTTGCTACATTTTAGGAGCGACATATTGACGTTTCGAAGGGAATTATTTAAGTTTCCCAACTGGCCATGACAGAGTGACAGCAGTGAAGCTGCTCAGCATTAAGGGAAACCTGACCCTAGACGCTGGGTACGATGACATAATAGACACGTTCGCATGATGAAAACCAAGGAAGAAGGTACTTTAAAATTATATTTTAAGATAAATAAAATTACTTTTCATGGACAGTAGTTACTAATTATATTTATTTATCATTAATATTATTTCTTTTGTTTAATTTGCTTTGAAGTGATTTTGTGTGAATAAAAATAGTTTTATTGCCTTCTCGTTCAGTGTAATTAATACCTCTTACACAACTAAGTATCCTACAGTAATTTAATTAAAATTGCTCATTCTAGATGTCATTATTTATTGTTTTTAATATTATTGAACAGTGTTTTGTAAAAGAACCGTGTTTTGTCATTAGCAGAGTTAAGTAATTAGTAGTTCCTTATTATTAAGCAGCGAGAGAACGGGAAAGAGTAAGTGTGTTATAATGTAAAGGTAGGACGGGGAAAAGGATGGGAAGGATAGGGGGATGGGAAAAGAGGGTGCTGGGGTGCTAGAAGTCATGGGCCTAGGGCGCCTAGACACATAAATCCGGCCCTGATTTAGGTATTTGGATATGTCATGCAGTCACTATGTGCGTCGCAGATGACAGTTTTGGCAACCAATTAAAATAATTCAATGTTTTTATTCGTTCGCACACTATTGGAAACACAAACTTGGCATTTAGGTACTGCTACAGGCCATAAAAGTACTATGCGCGCTGGAAGCGCCGTAGTTATCAGTGATTGAGACCGCTTTAAAAATCAATATTTCTTGTTGTTTCGATATCGTTTGACATATGCACCAAACTTGGAATTTAGTTAGGGGAACTGGCCATACAGCTACTCAGTGCGCCGCAGACGTCAGTGTTACCAACCAATTTTTAAAATGGTTGTTAGTGTTCTTAATATATTTCTCCCCGCACCAACGGACGGCTATATCAGATAATATATGATAATTATATACGGAATACACTATAGTGAGCGCTAGGAGTTATCTTTTGGTAGCACTAGCCAGTGAAATATTTTCTTCACTAGTATTACAAAAATCTTACCGGACCTTTCGAGATAAGTAAATAATTATATTCAGCGTAATTTTTAGTCCAATTTATTAAATTTATTTAGATTACAACACTATATAGGATACTAAACACTAAAGAACATTATAACCGTGTAAAAATTATATGTCAAAGCAAACTAGGTCATACTTAATAAATATAAATGCTTGATGTCTGAATTATCACACTTGTTTTGCTTTTATTACACAAAATATATTCTTCAAAATAATATGGTGGAAGTCTGGGGTCGTTGGGAGAAATATTGGTGTGTCTGGCTCTTACTCCTTTGTCTATAAAGAAGTATACACCGTAAAAACTGTACCTCTGAATTGGGAATACAACTGTCGGTCTGGTACTTAGGTGAAGCCCTCACCGCTATCTTCTACTTCCGTACTCTCAGAGTAGTGCTCTCTGGGAAACGAAATCTTTGACGCTTGTGAGCTTTAGAACACTCCTACCAGCACTCTCAATGGAATGGTTTAAAAGAAACTTTAAAATTAAAGGTAAAACTGTATTTAATGTTTTGAATCTATAGTCTTGTCACTAACAACTTGCACAATATGGTAATATGAACCAATGATATTAACATTCCAAATATTGTACTTATAATTATATGTTTGTTGGGAGACAAAAAATCTTTCCATATGTCAATTTCTATGAATCTGAGTGTATGTGTTGAGGAGAAAATAAGCATCCTTTTTTAAGCTATTTAGACATTCCGCTCCTTCTTACACAATATACGGTCACGAGATGGTTATTTCGTGCTACGAAGCTATCTTCATAGACACAAAGAATTTAATGGATGTCGGACTCGACTTAACAGCTCCTCAGCGTGTCGTTAAGACCCAGTTAAAACAATTTTCTAGTTGTTCACTTGAGATAAAACATCGTGTTTGAGACTTTTTATGTTTACCAAAGTATGTAATTATTGACCACAAATTACGTGGTATGTGCATTTCCAAGATGTGCTTATTTTCCGGAGTGACCTTTAATCAAAGACACAGTAGGAATGAAAATTAAAACATTAATACAACCGAAAATTTATAATTGTAGAACATATGGCTATTCATTACCTAAAAACCAAAATGTTAATTACAAATAATATTTTCAAGATTGAATGCGTGATTATTTTGACCTAACCTACTTCACATCTATTTCCTTTTATCTACTTTAAATTTATAATATCTGATTTTCTGCCCAGAAATTAGTTATTTTAGCAAACGTTTGAATTTCTATTCGTGATGAGCTCGAGGTTAACGCGTTTGCTTACTGTGCGCGTGGTTCTGGGCACGATTCCCGCGAGGATCCATTGAACCGAAAGATTCGTAGCATGCTTTTACCAAAATCATTAGGTCCCGTCTTCAGAAACTCACTAGATCGCTTAGGACGTTAATAACAATTCAATCAATCAACCCAATACCTTCGAATATATTACTGTGAAATGACACAATCCTATCTATGTGTTGTATTGTCGGGAGTCACTACTGTCTCACTAAGCCCTGAATCAGCAATTACGAGGTCGGCACCACGTCTGCCATACAAAGTAAAAAAAAAAAATCCTAATTTTCGTTTGCAAATGTTATAATTTTTACCTTGAATGAAGTAATTCAGAATGTCTCTCACACCCCTTCAGAACTGGTTGACCAATGCCAACGATAAATAAATAAGCATGTGTTTGTACAACACAGAAATACAACACAAGTGTGGACTGTCGTTAGTCACGTTCAGAAGTATTTTTCAAACATTACTGGTACACACAGTTATCATTATATACACTGCAAAAACTTTACCTTTGAATAGTGGGTACAAAATGACGATTTTGTACCCATGAGCTTTTAGAATCAAGGACGAACCCAGGGTTGGGTTTAGAGGGGCATCTCTTTGCCTCCCAGTTCACGGGAGGGAACTGATTAATTAAAAAAACGATGGTAAAGTATGAATCTCTGTGCCCGTCACTGCCTCTGAAAAATAGGTGGTATAATGTACAAACAATTTTTGAGAATCATTGAAGGGCACAGGGATTCATAATTTACCTTTCGATTTTTTTATTAATCTGTTCCCTCACAACAACTGGGAGGCAAAGAACCGCCCCTCTAAACCCAACCCTGGGTTCACCACCGCCTTTAAAAAATTGAGGGTACCAAATTGGCAACTTGAACTCACAAATCAAAGGTACTATTTTTACAGTGTACCTTAATAAGCTGTGCTTTACTCATTCTTGAATACAGTTTCTTCAATAGGTTCCCACCCAATTTTTATTGTTTATCACAGCTGAGTTTCTGAAAGAACATAAACAATTGTCCCTAGACGACTCGGGTAGTAGTACAGGAAAAATAGGTTTTGACAATGACAACTGATGTGCATTAACCAAAATTTAGGAATAACTTTGATTTGGCACTATAAATGAAGATCCGATAAGTCCCTAAATAAAAATGTTGTTTTACTATGATTCTTGGGAGGGGGAGGGGGTAGTTCTGGTTGTAATGCTGAATCGAATTACGCCGTTTACAAGTCGATACGACCTCTTGTTACAAAGTTACGACAGGTTTTATGAATAAAAATAAGAAAACACACTTTATGAGAAAGCAAAACTTTATTACATGTATTTTACGTTCACAAACATATGTTATATATCACATGGAATCACCGTAAACTTATTAGATACCCTCAAAATATCAATCGTCAAATTCAGGGTCACCTGTGTCTTCTTCAAGGTCATAATAAAGACCAGGATTTTCATGCCTTAAAAATAGCAAAATTACGTATTAATGACATGCTCTATAATATGATAAATATGCCCAAACAAAGTTGGAGAGTTTATGAGTTGAAATTTACTTTGAACTGTAACTCCTTATCTCGGAAAAATATATAAATATTTGTCGTAACCATTTGACGGTCACTCCACTTTGTACATTCCACAAAATAGGGGCGGAAGGAAATTTTACAATTTTTACAGAAGAAACTGAAAGAAAACACTCGTAAGAAAATTGGAGAAACAAAGGAAATAATTAACTTTGGATATCATGTGTATTAAAAGCTATAAAAAGTAAAAAATATGTTCAATATGACTGAAAAGAACATTGGAATATGCTCTATTGGGATAACATTGCCAAATATGCAAAAATATGCTCCAACGACTTATGTTTATTTAATTAGTACTGTCATAGACTGAATTTCTATGTACTTTAGCAAGTCATCAATCCTAGCCCTAGTCATCATGGTTGTCAACATCGACGTTAGTTCGCACCATAACCTCTTTTTTTCTATGCAGTGTATTGCAGCAGGCGTTTTGCATGGAGCAGATCATGTTATTCAACTTTTCTTACAACTGCACTGGCCTTCCCTGCTTTTCATGATTCGAATTTTTTTCGTTTCCTCATTGTCCAATTTATGTTTATACCAGTTATCATTTAACAGTTTCTCACCATGGGGATGGAAGCAAACAACTTAAACACTTTTTTTAGTTGTTGCGATTAGTGTATTATCTTTGTCGTGCTACAATAACCTTCGCTTGATAGTGATTTCACTTATCTTATGCTTTTCTGCCACCAGACCGTACAACTCGCTCTGAAAACTGGTAGACATCATTGTCTTTCATATGTAGGTAAATAATTTCCATTTTATCAGACACATCTTGACTTGGAACTACAAAAGGAGGAGGTTTGCGAGACTCATCTTTGGTGCTACCTACTCTGTAAAATCTGGTCCAACAACATTTATGGTACACAGGAAAGACAGATAGTAATCCTCAGAGCTAACTCGATCTAATAAATAGTCCCCGTCTGTTTCTTCTCAACAGTGCCTTGGTTTCTATTTCTTGTTGAAATCTCAAGCACTTACTGTACGAACACTGCTAGGATCTATTCTCTGTGCCTTGAAAACGTCTTCAGAGCAAAAGAAACATGAGCCTTGAAACTGAAAACTGCCTTTAGATCTCATTTTTTAGGTGATACAGGTGTCTCAGCTGAGGTTCCCGGATTTTGGGCAGACTTGCTCTTTTCAGATAATGTATCTAAAGGTTTTGTCTATATAGTTCTACAACAGACAACCACCTTACTTCTATTGACAACCACTTTGCTATCTCCGGTCAGAAGTTCATGTTTTTCATTGCCTCTTTCTTGGCTGCAACGCTTGGTTGTTTCCACAGCTTCTTTTTCAGGTTCTACACGTTCATCCAAAAAGTTTTTCACGTACCAAACACAAGTTTGGGGAGATGATACATCAGAATCACTATCAATATTCATATTGATTTACTACTATTATTGCAAGGTCGAGTGTTCGATTTGTTTTAATTTACGAAGGAAGATCCTAGAACTAGTAGTTGCTGGTAAGTTTCAACCTGTTTGGGTAGAAATATCCAGATTTTATCCCTGGTTGGCATGATATTCGTAATGAACAACCGGATACCAAATCCACACGCACCAGAGATAATCCCTGGCATCCCCCGACAAACCGAACACATACAAGGCCTTAAACTGAAAAGAGAAGGACGATTAGAGAAAGGAAGTCAAATGTTGAAAAAAGGTTTTATTGGATATTACCAGTGCATCCCTACGGTAAAAACAGTAGACTTTAGACAGTATAACCAGCGGCACTGCATAGTATAAACTGTAGGAAGAAGTAATAAAAACTGTTGTGGCAAAAAAAAAAACTTAGTTAACATGAAAATACCAGCTAAATAGTCATTATCACAAATATTGGATACTAATATAATATTTCATCATATTTAACCCAGATATCATAATTATAGTAGCTTGATATTGACCCCCCGAAGTTATCACAACTTTGTAATAAGAGTTCGTATCGATTTCTAAATGGCGTCATTCGATTCAGCATTAAACTTTACATGGTAAACAATACCCCACTCCACCTAGTTGAAAATGGTCGATTTTTCAAAATATCTCCCTCTTTGCCAGCCCCCAAACCCCGTAAAACACCTTTTTCATTTAGGGACTCATCGGATCTTCATTTCTATTGCTAAAATAAAGTTCTTCCCAAACTTTGGTGAATGCACATCAGTTGTCGTCTATCACCCACTTTTTAGGGTATTTTACCTGTAGTATACTATTTCTTTCCCTTTAAAGTATTGAGATATTCAAAAGATTCACCTAAATAATATAAAAAGAGAAAACACACTTTATTTATAGTGACGTAAATTACCAGTAGTCATTAAACCCTCAAAGGTTTCACCGATAAGTTTATGTCGTTCTGAGCCTTATATCCTTGGCTTATACGACTAACATCATTATTAAATGAATCTAAGATGTATATATTTACTGTATAGGAACTGTAACACACTCAAGAGCAATGCTGTGACGCGACATACAAGATCAGTTTGGAAAGTATCCAACCATAGGCCAGAAAAATAAAACTTTTTTTCTATTCCTAACCCTTTTGAAATAAGACCTTTCAGGTTCGAAAAAAATAAACCAACGATTCTGCCATTGATGGGAGTATCCCTGGAATGCATCTTTTGCAACTGCTATCAATGCCGCCGTCGCGTTGTGGATGATATTCTCTCGGATATCGAAGTGGGTATTTTTGAATATCGATTTGATTTATGTGAAAAGTCGGAAGTCGCAAGGAGCCATGTCCAGGTAATCTAAAGCTTGGCAAACGACAGGAATGACGTTCTTTGCCGAAGGCGGCACGACCAAAATCCCCGTCTTGGTCGGCATTTGGCTTGCTGGGGATGCTTTTAAGACAGGTTTTGTATATTAAAAGAATCCTGAATTTTAGTTGAGAAGTGAAATTTAACCAATGTAATTTGCTCCCATCGTACAACAATATTTTATTAAATAATAAATGTGTTTCTTGTTCAAAGATAATAACTCTTTAAATAATATTAAAGAACACGCTACTACTTTCCTTTACAAATGCACTATAAACTAGGAAAGTGAACTTTATCTTATATCCTCATATTTTTCAGTTATGTATAAAAATATTAACAATTATAGAACTTGCAATATCAGCGCTGAGTGCTCAGATATTATTATGTGTAAGCTAATAATAGTATTACGTAATAGTAACCATAGCAAACACTTGTTATTATTATAAGGATTTATTAATATTATCAAGTAAGATATTGCTATTTTAGCCTCACATGCTCATTTTATGTAATCTATTTTTTTATAAATAGATTAAAATTTCGAGTAGAATGTGAAGAAATAGTTCACGTAACTACGAGTTGAAAAATGCCTTAGCTGAAATAAAAAGATAGAAGTTTTGAAACTTGGTAGTTTGACACAGATTCATGTCCTGAGTAATATACCAAATTTGCCACCTCGGGGCGTAATCGCTCGCTCCGCCATATTGAACAATGGCGTCAAAAACAGTTTCTTGTAATTATCTCGCTTGACAAACATTTTAGAGTAAAATGTGTTATTATAAACACTAATCTACACGAAATTCTTTAAAAGAAAGGTTATTTCCATTCTTCTTGTAGTTCAGCAATTTTTCCACACATTATTTTGAAACAACAAAAGCCAAGTAACAGGGAGTTGAAATTTGAAATAATTGAACAAATACAGGAGTTTTAAGTTTAACTCAGTTTCAGGTACTGAGTAATAGACCAAATTTGTAATTTTTGTGCCTTGCAGCTCATTGCGCCATATTTTACATATAGCGCCCAAATGGGATATTTGACCATATCTCTTTTTTCAGTATTTCTTCGGTACAGTAATTTCGCAAATTGGCAGTTTATAATAAATTACATGTAATGTGGACGGAGAAATCTGCAATAATTTACGTTCATGCCGGTTAACACTCGTAGACGCGAATATCACCGCATCAATTCTAGTGACTCGGACGAAAAGCAACAATCTAATAATACATCTGATCAGACGACAGCGATAATACGGCGACTCCATATGTCATTGTATACAACAATCTTTGCCACGATTCAGCTCAAAAATAGGCTCAATCGATTCATTCTTCAAATCATTTGAAGATGTAGCCAAGCAAAACAATTGGTCACAGGAAAAATGCAAAGAACTGTTACCAACCACATTTCTTTCTAAAGATAGAGATAGGTTACAGGTGTGTATAGACAAATATCACCTCCAAGACTTGTCTTATGAAGAGTTTAAAAATAATTTTTTGCAAATATTCAGGAAACCGAGTGCTAAAATTGACGTTGGAATTAGATTACGCGAAAGAATACAACGAAAATGTAAGAAATTATGTGATTGGTATCTAAAGCTTTAATAGCAAAGTTCAATTACGACATCGACATAACCGCTCCAGTGAGCTTAATTATCAATGATTTGAGACCCTATTACTTCGAACAAATAGGCAGTAAGACCTTTCAAACAGTAAATAAACTTCTTACTGAGTTGCAAGCAATTGAAACAACACGTTACACAGTTCGTAACCGACAACGTAAAACTCGTGCAGAAGAAAGATATACAAAGAAAAATCACAAACGTTAACATTCCACAGATTCTTTATCATCATCCGCATCAAATTCAGTTTCTGTGAAAGAAAAGTCTGATAAAGAGGATGAGAAATGGATAAAAGTAACACCAAATGTTATCCATAGCCCCAAACGTGAACCGCAAACAGCTAAAGACATTGAAGCTCTGCAAGCTCAAATGAAAAAAATTGTGATTAAAATAACGCAAATAACCCCAAAAATTAAAACCTCAAACACAGCCACAATGGGGACAACAACAAGAACACTAAAAATAGCAGCAACAACAAATCAAACAACAACCTCATCAAAATTATTATAGAATTCAGAGAGGATATTATAAAGCGAAAATTTTTGACCCAAATTTTCGTTATGGCAATAGAAATTATAACAATAATTTTAACCAACAAAACAGATATTCACGAAATAATTTTCAGCAAAATGAAAATTATAGGCAAATTTATCAACAACTCCCATACAATCGCAATAGTTCATTTTATAATCCGTATAATCAAAATAACAACCAATATTACTACAATAGGCAAAACCAAGATTATAAACAAGTTCCGCGATTTCGTCAAATATATACTCCACAATCAGCCACGACCACAAAATCAACAACACCAGTTTGGCCAACGGCAATCGCAAAATCAGGTCTACACAACAACATATCAAAATCCAAATTTAGTTAGTGATCCCATAAATTATCAACAACCTTTAAACACGGAGTAATACTACAGTAAAATATGAGGCGACTGCAGGACGTAGAAAACCGAAAGTCCTCAAAGTACCAATTACAATTAACGATGATCTCGCATTTTAAAAGTTAGCATAGACAAGCTAAATTAGTAACTAAATATATGCAGCAGAGATATGAAGATGTACAAATACAGGGTGTTTCACAAGACATGATAAAAGTTAACAAAATTGCAATAGTAAAATTTAAAATAGGAAACGCACATTTTCCACAGGAATTTCTCATTTTAGATAAGTTTTCACAAAAACAATTATTAGGCAGTAATTTTCTAATCCAACATCAAGCAACAATTAGCTATGAAAAGAAAACATTAACTTTGACACATTTTGGCAGAAATCCAAATTTACCCCGTAGAAAACCAAATTTAACATACGTTCTAAACACGAAATTAACAAAGCAAATAGAAGCAAATTTAAGAGGAAAATATGTTACTTCTAGACGCATTTACCTTCCAAAACTTACTGAAATTAGCATCCCAATAAAATTAATAGAGTCACGTATGGAACAAGAATCCGTGTTAGAACCAAATTTAGTCCTACAACAAAAATATGGAATATTGATTCCTAGAGCTATTCTTTCACCCTCTGCATTAGTTAGAGTTATTAATCCATCTGAACGAAACATGGTACTTCCCCGACACATAGAAATTGTACATGCTCAACAACTTTATGTTCCCCCGGTTCTTTCTTGTAATATTGCATCACAAAGTGATACATTGAATAAAGAGGAAGATACCGCAGAGAAAGATCGATTCATATTTGATCCTTCACGCATTTCAATAGGTTCTGATTGTAGTCCGAAAATAAAAGAAAAAAATCTACAAATATGCTATACATACGCAGACGTGTTTTGTTGGAACGACCACACGGTCGGCCGAATTAGAGGTTATGAATTCCCAATTGAGTTAGACACAAAATTACCATAAAATTGTAGACAATATCCCATTCCCTATGCTCTCAAAGATACAATTAAGCGAGAAATTAATACCCTTCTCAAACAAAAGATTATAGAACCTTGTCAATCACCTTTTAATAGCCCAGCGCTGTTTATACAGAAACCAGACTCTTCTATAAGATTGGTTCTTGACATGAGAGATATTAATATACATGGTAAATTTATGTCTACTTCACTTCCATCTTTACATCATGTACTTTCCACAATATCAGAAAAACATTGCTATAATAAACTAGATGTAAAATCAACATTTTGGAATGTTGAAATTACAGAAGAAAGCCGTGATTGTACAGCATTTTGTCCACCAGAATTAGGAACTTACAGATTTTGTGTATTAACCCAGGGATTAACCAGCGCATCTTCTATATATACTTTTCTTATGTATTTAGCAATGTCGAACGTAGCGATAGCGAACATAACAAAATATTTAGATGATGAAAAAGAAATGCCAAAGTAATCGAGACTTTTTCCAAGAAAATGCGGAATATCAGTCTTAGATTCTCATTAGCAAAATCAACCTTTATGCAGCACCAAACTATGGCCTTAGGTCATATAATTTCGTTTTCAGGCTGTACTATGTCAGACCGTATGGTAGAAGCAATACATAATTATAAAACTCCTAAAACACCTAAACAATTAAAACACCTACTTTTTTCCTTATGCTCATTCTTAAGGTGATTTTTAAGCAATTTTGTAACTTATGCCCAAACTCTACACCAATTACTAAGAAAAAATCAGAAGTATATTTGGACAGAGTTGCATAATCAAACATTCCAGACCCTCAAACAAAAATTATTAGAATATCCAACACTTCGACCCTATGACCCCTCCAATTTACTTAGAATCTTTGCCGATGGTAGTACTATTGCGATATCGATTGTATTTCAAAAACGTAACAACTATGACGACCCAAAAATATATTCAAATTGGTGGTCGATTGTTTACTTCAGCCCACTATTAACTGTCGCTGATCAACGACTTCCAATATATCAAATTGAACTTTTGAGTATAATTGCAAGTTTTCGAAACTTTTATTACTACTTAGTAGGCAGACATTTTTTTCTTTTCACCGATAATCGTTGTTTGACGTATTTTCAAACACAAAAACGACTACCGCCAAAACTTCTGCGATGGCAGATTGAACTATCATCATATGATTACGCGCCAGTTTTCACTCTTTCAGGCCGTAATATAGCAGATGGCTTGAGTAGATACACTGAAGTATTACCCAAACCATCAGACTTTCAATTGAAGGACCTACAATGCTTCCCAACAAAAACCGTAAATCAAGTGGAAAATTTAGCAAACATCAATAATCTCCAACGTGATGATAAATATTTTGGTGACACTTAAAAAAACATTTTTCAGGTGAAGAAATATAACAGGCAAAATACTATGTACTAAGAGAAAATAAGCTCTTCAGAAGACACCGAATGCCCAATGGAGACAAACTTTAATTTGTATTTCACATGATTGCGAGACAAAATATTTATATTACTTCACACTTTATCTACAGCTGGACATCATTCCTTTTCGCGCACATATGCTTTAGCATTATCACGCATTTATATGCCCGGTGTGAAAGCGTTTATCAAACACTCTTGCGACAGCTGTTTAACTTGCCAGACTACTAGGAAATCGCGGGAACATTTAATACCAGTTCCCCAAACATATAAACAATGACCAGCACTATCAGACTTATTCCTAGATGAAATCGGAACATTAACAAAAACACCACGAGGAAACAAATTCATAATATTGCTAACAGATTTATGTACTAGATACCTAATAGGTAAAGCAATACCAGCTATTGGTACTGAAGCCGTTATAGATTTTATTAATTACGACTTTATACACCATTTTGGCGTACCAAAACAGCTTTATCTTGATATGGCATCGTACCATACGAGCAAGAAATTCTAAGAATTTACAAATTCATTAGGTATACAGGTATGCTATGCACTATCTCACAAAATGATAGGACTTATTGAGCGACAGGTCCAGACACTGGAACAATGCCTTTCTCATTTTGTAAAGGCAGACGGTACAAATTGGGATTCAGTTTTGCACCCATGTATTTTTTCGTTAAACTATGCAATTCATTCTGTAACCAACAGGTCAAGTTGTTATATACTATACGGAATGCAACCAAATTTGAGTTTTGAAAATCTTATGAATCATCCATATGAAAATATTAACAACGACGATCGTATCAGATTATTGCATACGATACATAATGAAGCATCTCAAAAGCTTCAGGCAAGATTCTTACAAACACGCAAACGCCTACAACAACAAGGTAAGATTTTAGAATTCAAAGAAGGCGACGCAGTTTTAATGTAAAATTTACCCATAATACCAGGCACATCCAAGATATTTTCAAATAATGTCAACATCCTTGAAAAAGTCATCAAGCGAAATTCCGGAAATCGGTATACTGTAGAATTCTTAAATAAACATGGAACGCAAAAACAGATAGCTTGAAGTTCACGTAACTCGTTTACGATTATTCAAAAAAACAAATTTTGAATAAGAAATAGGAAGGAAAAAGCTAAACTAAAGATTAACAAAATTAAAATATTGATTGAATATACGTAATTATAACCCAATCATATTTTTGTGAATAATCCAGACATTGAAATATGTAGTTCTCAACTGTGAGGAATGATGATGCTAGTAAAATACCGAAATTATTTTATTGACAGACATGCGATATGCTGAATTCTGATAAGTCGTTGAGCTATACGTTTTAGGATGATGATCCATTGTAAATTTGAGAACTAGTAAACATTACAATGTAATAAAATCCCATGTTACAATATGTAATGGTTATTCGTAAAGCTATGATCAAAATATGTACGAAAAAAAGAGCAAAAGAAAATCTTCATTTTGGAACTTCCAACATTATTTTATGTTTCACGAATTTAAAACCTACAATTTAGCATGAGACTAAAAATGGCCATTACTAGTTATAAGGAAACAACTAAGTTGTTTACGCGTATTTAGTATGCAAGGACCTTAAAGATAAAGTCGTTAGAGATCATTTAAATGTAAGATTTAGGACATGTAAATTTAACTCCAACAAAACTATGATCACGATTTAATATATTATTTAATATCAATAATGGATTTAAATAAAGCATGCATCTATAAAAAAAGCTCAAGACTTCAATATACTAATTCCTGTATTTTATACGAAAATTTAACAATCGCAAATTTATACAATTGATATTATTTAACCTGCACCGTGATCATAGACAAAGCAATAGAAAGAACAAATAATAACAACATTATTTATCATTAGGCGCAATCATTAAGAGAAAAACCCGCAGGAAAAATTAAAACATCAAAAGAAGAAAAGGAAATACGTTGGAATAAAGCCGGTACAAAATTTATATCTTCACTTTCTACGTTATAAAGTAATAGATATTTAAATACAATTGCATTGGAATATATAAAAAATATACCCCACCCAAATAATACCCATACCTCATCACAAAATCACTGACAAATTGTCTTTGACTTTCATTTTCAATAAAGTCCATTAAGATATACTAGGAAATCGGTTTTTAGCCAATTTACATAATTTTAGAAAAAATCGTAACTTTTAAATATCAACCGATTTTAATACACCTTACATAGTAACAAATAGGACACAATTTTGGACAGAGTGCAATAAAACACGCAACGATAGGATAAATTGTAACTAAAGTAGAGACCCGCAAATGAACAATCAAAACATTATAAATAATTGGAACTTTTCGAATTATTTGTGTTAGGAATTGTAAAAAAAATATACACGTATTATTAAAACTTACCTTCATTCTTCGAATCACATTTAAGTCAATGATATTTAATCCATTAACAACACCGAAGACAACCGTTCCTTTGACACATGAATTTAATATTTTTTCAATAAAAGTGGCAATGGAATAGATTAGTAAAATTCATCATTTACCTAGAACGAGAAAAAGAAACAAATTCTACTTTAGTATCATTTCAATGGCATAATATCAACAAATCACATCAGCAATAATAAGTTTGGCACAATATAATTAGTAACAAAGAAGAGACGGAAATTAAGGAAAACTAATTACCTTTAGATAACATTGAGATATGTCAACATACCTCCTTTACTTCGATCGCCAGTAACATAGAAATTATAACCGACTTCCTCCTTCATTATGTTTACTGTCAACAACATAGTAACATGGAACTCAGTCAGAAACGCATCAAAGAGTACCGGACTGACTTCACTTGCAGCCGTATAACAAATGATTCTTTTAATTTCTCTCGAGCGTCTTGACTAAGAATATATTCGAAAAAAATCATCCGCAAGTTGACCGAAAATTCTACACCGTATCCCGTTAAAAAGATTTTCAATAGAAATGAACCGTTCCCAATATAACCCGAGCGGAACCATGACCGCAACTAAATTCTAGATTTTATGAACAACTTCAATACAATTCCCTACTATTACAAACTGCTTACCTTATACTTTTAATTGGCCAATCCGAGCCAACTACCCGAACTTTTTTCTAAAATAACACTAACATACGCATTCATTGAGTTGGGAAACGCGAAAGTTCACTATCTCACAGATCGACACCTAACCCTCCCGAAAAAATGAAAATCAAAACTCCTTATCATTTGAGGTACACGACCTCAACCGACCGCTTCATTAAATGACAGCAAGACGCTATGACGGCAATCACATTAAAAACCCACCCGACAACAACTCCTTATTCTTTTCACCAAACAAATTGCCATATAATAATAATAATGTTTCATTTTCTTTCCCACATTTACAAATTTGTTCTAAGAAACAAAACCAATAAACAATTTAACCCATTGATTTAATCATAACCCTCAATTTTGTGACAGGCGTAAGCCATTACACGAATAATAATCGAAAACTAAATTATACGTAATCAATCAAGACAATTAGGAACAAAATATTATATCCAAAGCAAGTACTCTGTACTTGAAATCCCTTTACGTCATAACACCGACGAAAATTAATTACATACACCTATAAGAAGATCAATATTTTATTCACGATTTCTATTATTTCGATAAGAATATTAATTTGTTATATTAACATCAAAACCTTCTATTTGAACATCCTTAATTCAACTAAAGCTAATACACAATTTACGCGAAAAACAGACGGACATACTGTAATGATGTACCGAAATGTTTTCGAGCACTTATTAACAGGTATTTCTACATTCGTATCACCCAAGATTTCATAACATCAAAGAACACTAAGTTCAAGACCGGAATATTAAAATAGTACCGATACAAAAGCCATGACCCTACCATCCCATTCCAAACTTGTAAATATGTATTATAATTGTTTTACGTACTCAATATTTATCCATTAAAGTAGCATTTTTCTTATTCACAAGGTTGAATTATTATTGTTACCCATTGCATTTTATTTACAAGGTGAACATACTGATGTTCTCCATTGCATTTTTTCAACTAATTTATATAACTGTTGAATAGACAATACAACCGCAATAAGTTTTGGTAGAAGTTTAGAAAGAAAAATATAGGAACCGTTATATCAGAGCAATGAACTGAAATAACCTTAAATTTCGTTATACTGAAAACCATATAAAAAGAGCCACGAAGTTGGAAAAACGCTCGATTGGTTGTGATACCAGCCACAAAAGCGAAGACATCTCTAGAAGGAAGGTCAACCACCAAAGTTGTATTTTTTCAACAAGTAGCAGCATTTTTTTCTGAACCAGATTTTTCCCCTAGCCAAATTTGAGGAAACATCAGGATAACACAATTTCCAACTTCACTTTTGAGGTATGTTTCTTGGATTTTAAAGATCCTTGTGCTTGAATAAGATATATTGCCTGAATATCGCACACGCTCTGTTAAGTGATTTAAAATTAATTTCGTTAGTCAATATGCAATCATTACTGTGTGTTGTACGCTCATGTTTTAGTATCTCCGTGTTGAGAATCTGTGCCTTTTTAAGGGAAATTTAAATCTTGTACCTTTTTATTTCTGAATTTGAAACTCATAATATCCCGAAAGAAAACACTATTTTAGTTGATTTTCGTTGAAAGTCCCTCTCGTTAAGTGCTTACCTATAATCTGAGTTACGCTTATTTTTACGTTATTTAGCCCCAAATAACCAAGACCAAATCTACGTAAATTACGCTCTAAATTAGCCCCCATTACACACCAAATTAGAAGCAAAATTTACCCAAACAATTACTTTCTTCCGAAACAAATAATAATCTTCCGAGGCTTAAGCGAGACGTTCGCAATAGGTAACTATAAGAATCCGGATGGATGGAGTTGAGGAGAAGTAAGACTAAGTTTACTCCAGTCAGAACAACAAAAAATCCTGCTCCTGAAGTACTACATAAATTTCTTTCCTGTAAATGCAGAAAATGAAGCGGTTCAGCATGTAGCTGCAGAAAAGCAGATTTAAAATTGTCCATCATATGCGTTTACTGCAATGGACAGAATTCCGAAAATGTTGCTTCAATTTTGACTCTGAAGAAGGTGAAATGGAGACTGTCTGCATACCAAGATAAAAAGAAAAAGAAGATTCTGGAGAGGACAGCGATACTCAGGTAAACACTAGTAAAGTAGACTTTAACATACATCAAGTAGACGTTATAATGAAACCGTATTTCGGGCGCTATTATATATTATATATATATAAGGAGGAGCGAGCGGTAACGCACCTAGTACATGCATCTCTAGCGCCTAAACGGTGCATCTTAGACGAGAAATGAAAATAACCTTTCGCGTAGAGAATTTGTTTAGATTTTATTTTGTAGTAACACATTTTGCTCTAAAATGCGGTAATAATGGTCCATCCATTGGCATTATCACGTAGGAGTGAGTAGTTACAGATACTGATCCTACAGCGCCAAAAACAATTGTTTCCTTTAGTTTCTAACATAGGTCCATATAGTAATTCTTTCTCAAATCTGCTTTAACCTACATTAATTACTTGATCTGGAGTAATTTGTTTTTCGGTAATCAAGTCCTTAATTACATGAACAAATTTTGCAGCTTTTTCTTTTATCTTGTCTCAATTTCAAAATACTTTTGCTGGCTTTGTGTGTGATTTGTCTAGAAATTATTTTATTTCTTACTTTAAACATTTTTTCACGACTTGGACGCTTTAAAATTCAAAATGCTATGCACGTCGACTTTCCTTTACATCTTCATAGCCCACTATCTAATAGTTCGATCATGAATAATTGCATTTTGAAGACGTATTTAAAAGAACTTGGTTTTAACTCCATTTATTTTGCTCAGCAGATCTTGTTTAGTTCTATTTTTCAATTTATTTTTGTCTTGTCTTTAACTTATCGTTTTTGCTTTGCCACAGTGTTGAAACTTAAATGTTTCGTATTGTTTATTGCTAATCCTGGTGGACACATTACATGCACTTCTGAACTATCTCGAGTTTGTTTTGTCCAGATTTTATAGGCGTCCGCTAAATATTCATCATCTAATTTTTGTTTCACTTTTTCTGGGGATGAAAATTGATATTCTGAACTGTCGGGTTTTGTATCATCAGAATCGTGTAAAAACGAAACTATTTTTTAATAAGTTTGCTACATTATTTCCTCTCGTCTTGTGTTAAAGCTTGGTCCTCCTCAATATCACTATTATCTTCCGAATCCAATGCCTCTTCATCATACATAAAGGTACGTATTTCGTCAACGATAATATCTTCATCAGTAAGTTCCTTTTTATTTGCTCAAGCATCCGTTGACGTAGGTTTTTCATTTGAGGTGCCAAAATAATTTACCAACAACTGTTTCCTTTATATTATAACAATTTATTATATAATTATAGTTGATGCAAATTCATTTTTCGTTTGTGATGCAGTTTCAAATGTAGCTGCCCTATTAGATGGCATTAACCACAAAACCTGAAAACGATATTAAAATAAGAAAAATTAAGACATTGCATCACAATGTTAATAATTTCATTGTTACAAATATTATATCATATATTATAAAAATTAAAAGTTAATGATAAAAACGTTTGAATTGATTAATCAATTGGAAAATTGGTGAAAATACATTTTCGGCTTTTGATGAGACATTAGTCTGAAAATGCATTTTTTCGTATTTTTCCATTACAAATTATGATCTAACTTATGCCTGAACGATGGCAGCTATACATTTGGGAATCGTCTTTTTTTAACCTCTCGAAAGGAAACAAAATTGTCCAGTTAGGATCTCTGCGGACAAGGATCGTGGCCCTCACTTGTCAGTATTTGATACTTAAACCTCCTGTATTTTTTTCCAAGTACGTCAAATTTCAACTCCCTGTTGCTTGGTCTTTGTTACAAAACATTATGGGGGGAAATTGCTGAGCTACATGTATCTCTCGCGCCCAGTGGCGTAGATAAGGGGGGGATATATCCCCCCCTTGACTCTACCTTTATGAATTTGGAAGGAGAGTATTTCCGGATTAAAAGAATTATGTATGGAAACATAATTATCAGTTAAAATATACAATTAACTGTGTGTTAACAATACTATAGCTTACGTCCATCCCTAATTATTGTAAGTTTATACATAAATATATAAGGGCCATATTGTAAATTTGTTGTAGTTTCACATTTAGGTAGATGTGGTAAATAACCTTTAGGACAACCAATAAAATAAAAAATCATTGAGAGCCATATCGACAGTGGCGATAAAGGAAAGAAAGAAAAAAGACGATTTCTAGACAGTAATGAATATAGTAATTTCCGTACCGATAGACCCAACAAGAGTAAAATGGAGAAAATTTTGAATATAAAACATTTAATATCTATGGTTGAAGCAGTTATTTTCAACGTAAAGAAGAAATAACTTTAACAGACGTCCTCGTTATATTGCATATGAATTATCAATTAAAATGACACCTATTGGGATATTTCGGTTGTAAGTTCTAATGTGATTTTTCAGATCATTAGGGTGAAGTTCTTAATTTTGGACTGTCACAATTATACGAGGGCAACGCTTGGTAAATTTCACAAACAGAAATAGATATAGAATTAAAACCCGCAAGCTTAGAGACGCTAGCCTAATGCCTCAGACCACACGATTACCTCGGTCGATAATAAGGGAACAAAAGTTGAACGATTAAAATCAATTATTGAAATTTGCGATCAAGTTTCAATTAAGAAATATTTTGCCTGACTAAATGCAGCTGAATGATTTTCTCCATTAGCGGATGAAACTTTTAATATCACCTTTATGGGAACATTTTGTTGTTAATTAATAGGTGTATCCATAAGTAGTTTCCGGTTTACCTAAGAGATGGCGCCAGCGAAAAGTACGCAGCGTATTCATTTGACACATCCGTCATTTTGTTCGTCTGACATTAAACTACAAACACAAACAAGTTGAGTCC
>JAGDQP010024720.1:0-27640 GCA_022664845.1 Lepisma saccharinum
GCGTGAAAAACGACAATGAAAATCTGTCTCAACCATTTGATGACGTCATAACCAATGTTCGCTTGTTAGAAAAGCAGCCTTAATCGAGACTTAGCAACTCTGTCCCGCGCATCGGACAGACCGACCTGATGTAACAAAGAAAGCATGCATGTCAGCGAGAGTGTGATGTCATTTACGCTTAAAAAGCCATTTAAAGGAAGCAGTGAAGGATTTATTATCCTAAATCGATCTGAATGACTTAGTGATCCCGAAGAGAAGTTACGAGTATAATTGAGACTGTTTCGTCATTGCCCAGATAAGTATATAACTTGCGTCGCATGAGGACGAACATCGGAGGCATGTTAAGGTAACTTATTTTGATTACTTTCGTACTGCGTTGCATTTGTTCTACTGAAGTTACGCTACAACAAAGAAGCTTCGAATACAGAAAGTTAATGTGATGAAGGTCGTCGAGCTGTGTGACTACTTGTGAAAGTGAATACAAGGGACATATCATACGTAGACGCTGTGTTTCGATACCGTGCGCGTGCAACGATTCCCCGTGCCGAAACGAGTATTGGCGTAGAATCGATTGTCCGGACGCGCGAAGGTCGTTGATAACTTCCGTCTGTTGTTTAGGTAGTTTACGTCAGTGGGCATGAAAAATGTAAATTTGCGTATATATGAATACTTTATAATAATTGTAATATCGTGCACGATTAGGCAGTATCTTAAAGAGTAGTGGTGAGTACTGTAGGCCTACTTTTAAGATAGTCAACAGGCAAATGTAAAGTGAATTCAGATAGCAGAAGGTGCAATTGAAGCTTTAGTCTGTACAATATATTATTGTAACCAACGTTTTGGCAAACGTAGTATTAACCATAGCGCAATTATTAATCAGATCGCACAAAAACTTATATGCGAATCCGTGGATTATGGTAGCGGTTGAATGTAAATATTAGATAACTTGTGTGAGTAATTTGATAGATTGGTGATCAACGCAGTGAACCGCAGGCCGTCTGAATTGTTTGTTTGATTAAGGTTTTGAGGCGGAAGACAAATGGTTTATAATCTTTGGTCAGCTGTGACTGATAACATTCTTAAGTTGTTGCGTAATTTCTATTTTATATTGTGTAGCAACATCTGTTTTGGTCAGTAGTGGCTCGTCGCACAAAAAAAATAATAATAAGCTGTAAGGAAAAGGCAATGTATGTATTAATGCAATAAAAAAAAGTAAGCTTTCTGCAGTAAAGACGTTGTTGACGCCTGATAAGATAATCTATTCGCCGTAGCAGGTGTAGTAATCTTGTGGCTAGGTGAATATAGGAGAATGCATTTGCCTAATACCCTGTACGATAGCAAGTACTTGCGTGTTCGAAAGCTTGGAAAGTAGTAGATGACTTTCTATTGTTAATGAAATATCGCTGAGGTTTATTGCGAACGCGATTCATATCTGGGGTGCCTAGATTCTATACTAGTCCTGTAACGTGTTGTCCCAAGAGGGACCCTTGGATTGTAGAATAGCTTATAATTATTCTCTGCTTTATAATTTTATGTTGTACTCAGCATTTCTTTGTGGTCGCACTTAGCGTAGGGACTTTGCCTTTATTTTTCCTTATCCCAAAGTTTTGAAGAATATTTGTGGATGGTGTATTGATACGATGTTAATAAAGTCTTGCGGACAAAGCAGTCAGAAACCTGTATGTACTCCCCTGCGCAGCGCTTCTTGCATGTTAAATTGTGTAATAAAATGAAAAGTCTGTTGCAAGGCTAGAAGCACTTGCCCTGTTTATAGCATTTTTGTAGTGCACACTGTGTTTTGTTCTGTGTACTGATAATTTTCATTTTACAAATACTCGAAATAAAGAATAGAAGTGAACCAAGCTAATTGTTATTAAACCGGACGAGCTACATACTAAAAGTTTAAATGGTTTGACATCATACAATCTACCGGATCTCTGAAGACGGCGTCAGGAGCGCTTTGAAATCTAATTGTGATCTCGGAAGAGGAGCACGACACTTCCCATCCGTCATAGGCACTCACGTGAGACGTTAAATTTTCGCTACGGCATCCGCCAGTGTTGAGTATAGGTACTTTCGGAATCGTCCTTGCGCCGGACGACAAACAGTGGCCCGCGAATTACAGGTCACTTTCTAGCTATTTTCCACGGCATATAACTTCGAACTTGTTCGCTTATTGATAATTGAATGCAGTATTTTCCACTACGGAATTGTGCTACCTACTATCGAGGCCGAGACACTGACGATAGTCATAGCATCGAATACGTTAAAATGATGCTTTCTGCATCAGCGGTAACCCATTACATCCTACTCCCGATTCTAATTCTAGTTCTGGGCCCCCTAAGCGATATAATTTATTCTTAACCAAAACATGTTTTCTAAAAGATGAGGTGGTGTTATATCTCAAATTTCCTCATTTTTAAAGTGCAAACAAAGGAGAATGATAGCAAAGGACAAAATAGCTGTACAATATACGTATATGTCCTTTCGCCACCTGCAATGGCAATAAATGAATATTTGTTACTCTCGCAAAAATGCCTTTTTTAATAACTACAATGATGTGGAAAGTTTCGTTTCGCTTCATTTACCTCAATATATACGAAATATTTGGTCATTGATGAAGGCTGAAAGGAATGTAACTTTCTCAGATTTGTCTTGAGCACTATCCTATGAGTAGCAAACATATAACAACTACGTTTCCGTAGTCAATGAAGATGTCCCATTTGCTAGCGATTACAAACTAACCCTCTAATCGCTCACCCTTCATCGTATATGTCAAATCTATTTCAGATTATAAAATTACATCTCAGTGGACACACTCATTACTGGAAATAGTAATCTTGAGAACATAATGTAGGTTTGGGAAAACAGTTTTAAGTTTTAGCTTGCCACGTATTTTGACAATTCTTGAGCAGGCTGCCAACGCTGAAAGATTTTGAAAATTTACATTCAATTTTTTTTTCGCTGTGAAGAAAAGTAGGTCCACCATTTTTCCGAACTGTTAGAAACCAGAAGAAAAATCGTTGATCTACCTAGGTAACCTTTACAGAAAAAAAAGGCAATCTTCTGACGTTTTTTGTCGCTTGCTAATAACGAATGTATCAACTCAGAGGTCACTTTCTAAGTTTAAACTGATTTGATATCTATAGTGAGAATAGGAGGGACCGAATAGATGGTTTGCCAACAATTGCCAGCGAATAGGGACATCTCTATTGATTATAAAAAGTGGTTTGCGTGTTAGCTCCTTAAAGGATATTGATTACGACAAAACTGATTCTATAGTGACACTGATATGTGAAGTGCTACAAATGTTGAGTACTCCTAAAATTCACCTTTGCTACATATATAACTGATCGACATGGTGTTTTATACAGCGCCAATTCAGTCTGGTGTCCACTAACTTTTTTATTTTCCTTTTACTAACAAAAGTGTTGGTGCTACGAACTATGATGTACTCTTAGACGCGGCGAATGTACCAATCAGTGTACCTCTAGCTATTTTAGTTTTCTTTTCTTTGTTTCTGGTGTGAATAAATTTTGTGAACCTTAAAAACCAACACGTTTCCTTTCTAAAATTAAATAATACGTATGAAAATACACTGTATTTTCTTGGGGTTGGTTAATCTAAAAGGGGGTGGGTTCTGCTGAGGTAAGGCTTGCATGACCTCTTTCGAAATGAATGGGCGCAACTGAAAACAGCTATGAGAACACACTGTAAAGCTGTCATGAGTATGCACCACCGTTCCGATAGCCATAAATGACTCCGATAAGCATCTAAATTTGTCCCTCGAAAACAAATTGTTGGAGGTAACCAAGGTCTTTTGGTATATTCATTTTGCAAGTATTATTCCAGAAGTCTAATCAAATACCACATTTCATATCATTGAATTTGGAAAATAGGTATTCGACCCCTCCACTTTCAGATTTATCAGTTGGGTGTGGTTATTTATCTCCATCAAGTTCAGACACCCTATCTTCCTTGGTACCTTTCTTTTTACGACTACCAAAGGGTTGTGGTGTTTGCTGATAGTTGGTTCCACTATGCCTTTTCCCAACAAAGATTTAATGTTGTCCCATACTTGATCACGATAGCAAAGCGGTATCGGATAAAGCCGGTTTACAATTGGGTATTTGGTGTCCAAGTTTATCGTATCTCTGAACACACTGTACTTTCCGAAATACGATAAAAACGCTGTCCTTTTCTTAAACAGAACTCTCTTTTACATTTCTAGTCGGTGTTCATTGTGTGAAGTACATCATCAATATATTTTCCGTGACAGTACCTCGTTTATATTTATTCGTATTATTGCCCTCACACGAACTCCCTACTGCAGACGTGCATGAGTTGTACATGGTCTCCTCGGATGTCATAACATGAAATTTATCCAATAGAAACGCATCATCTGATTGTTGCTATGATAACATTTGAAGTGAGTCATCATCAGCTTGATTAACAGAACCTGAAGCAACCCCTGAATTTAAGCCGTCCTCTCTCCATTCCTTGATAATACTGTCCATTGAGTCGACAACGCACATGAATGTAACATCGTTACTGCACGTAAACGACCTATCTCCTAAATGACACTCACACATTAAATGGCTGTTGCTGATTGCACCAGGAACTTGTTCATTAACAAAAGCAGTTGAAACGGTAACGTCATTTGTAGGCGCTAATGCGCGAATTCCTGATTTCTCCCTTCACACATAATATTCATAATCTTGAGATTACTCTCTAAAGTAATTGTTGCTTCTTATAAATTTATACGCACGTTAAATACGGACATCTGGTCCCTTCCAAAGAGTAGCTTGTGGTTTAACCATTGTACAACAAAAAATGACCAATATAATTCAAATTGCGTAATCTTAATCAGCGATGAACTTTCTTCTCCGCAAATATTTTTCTTTCGGGTTCCAGAAGAATCAAGGAGGATGATGTTTTTGTCCAGTTTGATCTTGGGATATGGCACTATAGAAGACAGTATTTCCAGAATTCTAGAGAACATAGGGACGTCTCAACTCCATTATTTATCAAAGGCTCTGCATAAAGGTCTAACAGTTGCACGTTTATAAAATTGGAACACTTGATAGGAGTACATTTTATTTTCTCTTCTTCATGATATTTTATGTAATCTAGCTCGTTATCTATTCCCTAAACTACAGGTGGCTAAACTTAGTCTCTTGTTTTCCACATTTCTACCTTCTTCCTATACTTGTAAATGTTTCCTTCCTCTACTTTTGTTACCGCGAAACCCATCTATCAACAAATTCAGTTCTATTTTAGGGGTTTCCAGATAGTGAATTAAGTCCCGTCATTTTAACCTTGAGAAGCTCATCTAATTCAAGTTTTATACTCAAGCGGTAGCTGGGAAACACATTTTTGTGATCACCGTTACTTTGCTCACTTCCGTCAGGTTCATCATTTTCCCGATCTTGCGAAGTACTAATCTTTATCTCGCTGTTGCTTACGGAAATTCCATCCTTTCCTTGGGTTATTTGCATGGCATCTTTCATAGCATAATTGTTATAGCGATTGTCCCGTTGATTTTCCTTCTCGTATCGGAATTACTGTCCAACGTTTCTTGTTCGAGAACTCAGACATGGTCGTTTATTCCCTCATTGTTCACTATAACATTTTTGCCACCAAGTCGTTCGTTGTGTAGCTGTCGCATCACTAAACTTTTCAACGTGGCTTTTTCGGACTTCCAAGTATCTAGTAAATAAACTCGAGGCGACGTATCATTTCAGGAATTTATAATAATGTCAGGTTCCTTACTGAAAGAAGTTGCATTTGAAACGGCACGCGAAGCAAAGGAATCAATGCATTGCAGATTTGTGTCATTTGAGAGAATCAGGGTGTCACGATTTGCTTCATTTCAACGTCTTCCTTACGATTGAAAAAAATCGTCTTAACACGGGTCCGCCTCGGTACGTCATTCCCTCAAAATGGTAATGATCTAAGTGTAGTCAACAGAACGTTCCGTAACAATCGAAGCGGGAAACGTTTGATTGAAACTGTCAAACGGAAGGATTTCAAGTTCCTATCAGACAGTATCTCATTTAAACTAGCTTTCCTTTCGAATTGAGACAGAAACCCAAGCGGACATCTTCCCATAGTCCACTGGGTAATGAGTAAAATGATTTAACCCCGGCAGACAGAACTTAGAATTAGATGTAAAGTTTTCTCATATTTGATATCTGCCAATACCTCCTGTTTCATGACTCTAGCGTCCACGAATAGTGCTTTCATTTGGATATCTACTGTTCAGCTCCGAAGGTTCGCTTGTGTATCCAAAATTGGCATGCCTTGATGAGGAATAGGGATTATAATGCTAGCCTGAACATGTTCGGTTGTTTGCACCTACTTCCTCATCACTGTCAAGGAATTAACTCCCGGAATGATGTTTCCCACAGAACACTAACGATGGGGAGTTCCCGCATCTAAAGTTTTGAGTGTCTCGATCAAGCTGTTATTCCTACATTTTGGTGGAGGTACCAGATATGTCTTCAATATTTGAGATTTTAGTCTCTTGTTCTTTAACCACTTTCCTCGACTTTTCGTCACAACGATTATCCTTTCTTCGCAGCTTTCTTTTACTCCATAAAGACATATATTCAGGAGGGCCGTGGTGTTCTTCATCGGGACCGAGTTCATCTCTCAAGATTTAGCAATGGCAGCTTCTTTAATATTGCGATCAACGTAACGGACTCGTCAATTTCTTTTCCTCTTTGATCCTCCCCCTGCTTCCACCTTCACTGCTTCCTCTCGATCGGTGGAGGGATTCTGGGACAATTGTTCCTCGTTACAGATCTTGACTCAATTCTTCTTTGAACGTAATGACTTCCACACAATTCGTAATAATCTAAATTCCACAAAATGAAACTAACAAAGCAAGACAATTCGACGAGTATTGTGGACAAAACACAACAATAGTTTGTAATGAAAATAGTTTATTCTAGTGTTACTCGAACGTATCCAGTATTCTCTCGAACATAGTATATGTACTACATTTTTACACATGATGGTGAAACAAAATACTAAATAGACGACAGTCGGTATCAGTACAATAACATTGCGCGAAAATGGTATATTATATCTATCTATCTATCTATCTATCTATCTATCTATCTATCTATCTATCTATCTATCTATCTATCTATCTACAGGGTGTTTCTAAACATCTGGTACAAATATCTGGAAGTGAATCCTCATATAAATAATAAAAAGAAAGGTTCATTGGAACGCCGGCCTTATTATGCGTAGTTTCGGCGCTGGAGGGTCCAAAAAATGTCGGAAATCTCTATTTCAAGGAGATTTATTTCGAACACTAATAGCTGTTAAGCTTGCGGTCTATGAAAAAATGGACCTGCTTGTTCGGAGAATGCGCATGACAGAAGTTGTTGGACAGCGCGTGAGGGATTCTCGAGTGAAATTTTAGATTCCCCAAGAATTTAAAAAAAAACATCGAAATTTGGTCGATCAGAGCATTTAGAGATTGACTTAAAACCGGAGAACAAAATTACGTTGGTTGTAAGTCGATAACTTAGGCAGGTGCAAGATGGGGAAGGTATAAACAGTATTGTAAATGGTTGCATAATAGCATAATATAATTAAAGGCGATTTATTTCGAACAGTAATAGTTGTAGAGCTTGCGGCACATCGTTTCGTTAAAAAAAATTAGACTTGCTCATTCAGAAAATGCGCAAGTCCCAGCAATTCCCCACCTTGCACATGTTTGACGCATTATCTAGCAGTCAACGCGGTGTCGTTCTCTGATTGGTAGTCGTCCTCTACTTGCTCTGTTCGATTCACATTTGCTATGCAATTATTGGGAAATTCCAGACTGCAATCGGGGAATCCCTTGCGCACTTTCTCTTAATTTATGACATGTGCATTTCCTGAACAAGAATGTGCTATTTCTTTGCCGAACCGACGAACCGCCAGTTCTACAACTATTAGTATTCGAAATAAATCAGATATCAATACAATATTGCATGTCTTTGGTGCCCTCTAGCACCGAAAATACGTTTAAGGGGGCGTGTTCGTAAGAACTTTTTTTATTGTTTGGATATAAAGATTAATCTTCCGAAGTTCGTACCAGAGATCCTGAAACACTCTTTAGTTGGCCGGGAAATCGGGACAAGACCGGAAAGCTAGGACTGTTGCTCCAAAAGGCTTTTGCCTCTAACTGGGAGAAGACCTTAATTCCTCTTCCTTATGCTTAAGGGAACCGACCACTCTAGACCGGCATCCTGGGGCCTGTTAGTACTCAAGCAACTGTTTGGCGAACGAACATCGGTGGGTTGCTCCTCAACCCGGATTAGCAGGCAGCGTGGTGAGTAATATGCCTGCACCGCTCCTTTTTTTCATTATGTTAGAAGTAAGGAAACAGCATCGGAGGCCCTCATTGTCGGAATGTAGTTGGCAACGGCAGCAATGAGTCCTTTAGGAAGTCAGATGGTCAAAATATCCTGGTTTGGGCTGTATACTGCCAGGATAGGGATATTGCAACTCTAACGGACCTATACGTGGCGACTCTGGACTCTCAGTCACTTGCAGGAGAGAACAAATTAGAAGAATTGGAGAAGTAAATTAAGCTGATTAAGTGGGACATCATAGGACTATCAGAAGAATGAATAATTGGAACTACCGTCAGGGCACACGTTCTACTTGTAAGGAACAGAAAATTACAGAAAAAAACGACAGGCGTTAGCTTTATAGTAAATGAAGGCCTGAATACATGGATCACAGAAATTGATGGAATTTCAGATAGAATCGCACGAGTAGTAATAAAAATAACAAAAATCTCCATATATTGTATGGAGATTACAAAAGTATTTGCACCAACAAACGTCACATACGGAGGAGAAAATCGAAGACGTATACGAGGAGATACAGAATATTTTGGTCATCAGCAAATCACATTATAAAATTGCAATGGGCGACTTCAATGCGAAAGTCGGAACTAAGCAGAGCAGCGACACTAAAGTGGGAAACCTTGGAAACAAGAGAGGAGAGAAGATGGTGGATTTCTCAGAACCTAACATACTTTTCGTTTCCAGTACTTCTTTCTAGAAGTCGCTAGACAGGAATTCGACATGAAAAGGTCCAAATGTAGCTAAAAATTGAATAGGCTTCGGTTTAGCGAATATTAGATATTCGTATACAATTGCGGTTCAGAGTTATTATGACGATGTTCATATTTTTTTTTAAATGGTAGAAAGGAATTGGATGAATTACATCCAATGTTAATAGAATATGGGAAATTTCCAGGATCCCAGTTAAACCAACATAATTCAGATCTACTGCTCTTGAGTGATGAGGCGAATACATATACAGGGTCATTTCCAATTGCTAATTCAGTTCAAAATCTAGGTATACAATTGACTGCCACTCTAAGTTCAATACAGGACGTAAACTATCAATTGGCTATAAACAAACGTAGTGCCTTAATTCGGGAACATAATCCAAGAAATTGAAATTTAGTTGAAAAGATGCAATTTTTTAAAAAGCGAGCACACATTATTTTGTGTTACCTTGCTCAAGTTATTCCCACAGCTGTTAAAATAGTTAAACAAGTCAACAAGTCAAGTGTTGTTTTTCTTATGGCGCCATCATATTTTCAAAATGTCATACACACGGCTAATACTTGCCGAAAAGGAATGGGGAGACAAAAGCATTACTATTACAACGAACAAATAACATAATAAGTGCAGAACCCGAAAGCTTCACTGCATAAATAGTGAGCACATGTCTTGCGATAATTGACATTGAAGCCCTTGTGGAAGTATATCCATGTCTCTACAGTATCCCTCGTTACGTGATACTATACTAGAAATCGTTTATGCGTTAATAAATAAAAACATCACTGGATGAATTGACAGTAAAACAATTATATCAGTATTTAAGGGCCTGTCAATTGAAACCTATAATACATATAGAGCAAACATACCTAAATATTCACGGGGAACAAGTTTGGAACAACATTACTTATAAAAGTCTCTCAATGCATCTCCGAACAATCTGGTATAAAATAGTTAATCAAATATTAGCAACTTAAGAGAGACTATAAAATATAGTGTTGAATCAGAGCCAGAAATGCACAACGTGGGATAAAATCGAAAATTTACAACATATTTTAAGTGAATGTGTAACATCTGCGACAATCTGGTGAAACTATACTATAATCATTGCAAAGATCATGAGAACTGCATCTAAAAACATTAATGTAAATTATTTGATTTTATTCCCCGATTATTCCTTATTTCCGTCAACTAACCAGAGAGCAGTGTTGTGGTTGACAAGAAATACAATCGATTACATGTTAAGTAAACAGGAAAAACAACATTCGACAATTATATAATATACTTGCAAAAAATATATATATAATGAAGTGCCAACATGTCAACGTCATACATTATTTGCAAATTTTGTGCAAATTATAAGATAATTAGAATGTTAATTGAAAGAAATATATAATTATTTACGTGTATAAAATATATTAGTACAATAGTACTCTTTGTAGCAACTGTTAAATATTTTTTTTAACTGTTAAAATATTTGCTTTCTGAATTAAAGCCACATGAACATGGGTTCGAGCCCGGTTCAAGTTAAACATTTTTTCCTTCTAGTAAATTAGACAATAGTAACTTCTCTTCATCAGATGACAAAGGGATAGAATTTGCAACCAAGCCAGAAGGAGAGAGAGAGATATCAAAGGCTCACCACTTCCATATGAAAGAAGCATTTCAGAGTAATTCTTTACTGAAGTACACTTTAGTCATTTAGATTGACTCATCGTTCGTGGGAATAATGAGCTTTTGGACCATTGAATGTGTATGAAGTTTGGGGATCATGAATTTGCTTTACGGCACAATGATCCGACTTTGGATATAACAATATTTATTCAATTTCTATGTAACTTTCTTTTTCAATATGCCGACGTTCTGTCAACTGATGTTATATTTTAAACATAATAATTACTTATATCGCGAAAAGTTAGTATAGATACATATAAAACTGATTATTATTATTTAATCAAATTATTCATCTTTGAGACATATACAGGGTGGGGCAAATAAAAGTGGCCCGGACGATTCGACGTGACTGGAAGCATATAACCACATCCCGTGACGCGTACACAAGTGTACGCCCACCACGTAATCCAAAGCGGGTCAGAGCGTAGTGCGGGCTGTGTCAGTGCGAGTGGAGCAGTGCAAAGGGGAAGATGGTACTCACAGTGAAGCAGCGGGTGTTCGTGATGGAAAGTTAGGTGACAACAAAGTGGTGGAAACGATGTGGTCAGTTGTTTGCTCAGAAGTTTAAAGATGTCAAAGAGTGCCATGCAACGCTTAGTCCGAAAATGGCGTCAGACAGGATTGGTGTTGAACAACTCAAAACATATTCAGAAACGTGTCCGCACACCCGAAAATGTGTCTGCAGTTCACCAGAAAATTGCTTCAGAGTCCTACCAAATCAATCCGACGCCTGTCGCAAGAGACCGACATATCACGTCGATCATGGAGACGAATACTACACCTGGACCTGCACATGCGTCCCTACCGAGTGTCTGTTATGCATGCATTAAAACCAGCAGATGCTCCTAAGCGCCTACAGTTTTGTGAGTGCCTGTTCACTGAGATCACAATGAATGGCTTGGACATGGATCTGTTCTTTATTTCTGATCAAGGCTGGTTTCACCTGAGTGGTTATGTCAACTCACAGAATCACAGGTTCTGGGCTGCGGAGAATCGGCTTAACATCCACAAAACACCATTGCATGATGAGAAGGTTGGGGTTTGGTGTGCAGTGTCTGCACGCTGCATTATCTTCTTTCAGCAGAATGCTGCGCGTTAACGCTGAATTGGGCGCGTTACATTTTCAACATTTTAAATCTATTTGTGGCAGCATTAACTGAGGTGAAAAGACCTGCAGTTAACTCCAACAGGATGGAGCACATTTACATACTCTTCATGCATAACTGAGTTGTTAGCAGAGGTCAGTCTGGTCTCGGCCCTAGATGGCCTTCCAGGTCACCTGATCTGTCAGTGTGCCATTACTTTTTGTGGGGTACCGCAAGGTGTATCGCAACAACCCTCATAGTCTTCAAGAACTGCAGCAGAACATTTCCGATGAGATTGCAGCAATTCCAGCAGTCCAGCTTCGATCTGCCTTCAGCAACTTGCTGACCATAGCCCAAAAGTTCCAAGAAATGAATGGTAGTCATTTTCATCATCTGCTATAGTCAGGTTAGTATTGTAGTTCCTTTCCTCTGCTGTGTTTCTTTGTACACTGGCACTCTGTTCTCCGGGTCACTTTTATTTGTCCTACCCTGTATCATTCCATAAAAAATATTTCTTCCAGAACTTGATTCGAATATACGGCCTCACGATTACAAGATCGCGCTCTATCACTGAGCTAACAGGAACACATCTATCTACTTCTTCCTGATATAATTTCTTCTGTATATACATGACTGTATTCTCAGTGTTCAAGAGTAACAGGGATATACATTGCAAATGCTTTCTCCCTTTCGTTGTATTGTGAATGCAAGAACCAAATTTGCTGTCTTTACAGATATACATTGCAAATGCTTTCATTGCAAATGTGCTTTTACGTATGAATATATAGGTGACAAAACGATCACGTGCTCAGATGTTTGGATAGTTTCGAAAAACTTGATCATTATGTATTTTAATGAATGTTACCTTTTTCTACACTTAATAACATTTCAAAATGTATTATTGCACTTAAAAGAAACAAATCTGCATATTGTTTCCCAATTGCCAAAATTCAGCCTTTTTTTCAAGAGCTTGAATATGCAATCTTTTGCTTACTTTTTTTTCGAACATACATGAAGTTGGATTTGGAGAAATTTCAGCTCACAACAGCCTAATGAATACGGTCAACCTTTTGAAATAGGTTGTACATTAGAAGCTATGAAAAAGCATTTTTTTTTTAAATAAACTTTATATTGATGTACTAGGTTTCATATATTGATGCACTAGGTTTCATTCTGATGGTTGCAGATAAATTATAACTGAAGGAAAATAAAGAAAAAAGAAGATGTCAGAAATGGAAAATGAAATAGAAAACAAACAAACAAGAAGAAAGCGAGAACGAAGTCAATTAAAGGGGAAGACACCGATGATTTTTTAAAAAAATTTAACGATATCGTATAAATCGCGAAATTTGCTTACTCTAAAACACAAAATAATGGATATAATTCTCGAAGCGCTAAAAGTAAGTACATCTCGAAATGTGGGTTGTTATGAATTTAAATATCATACTTACACTCAATACAGTGAGCCATTTTGCTATTAAAAGAAGGATTCAATTTTATATTTTACCTCCATCACAACGTATTCCTAAATTAGGAATCTATTTGTCTTGCATAATACAGAATAATAGCAGGTTCCCTGCAACGACATTACTTATACGTATATGTAGATACTTGCTTAGCAAATTCTGCATCCTATACTTATCAACTTATGTTCTTTTTCGTTTCATATAAAATTACCAATATTACTTATTAAGTAGGTGACCAAACATTCATATATACGTAAAGAACGGCTGTGGGACTCGTAATACCAACTAGTCCACTGCCTAGTATTATAATGTTATATTATTTCATATGGTCCCTTCAGGTGTTCTACCTTTAGAGCTATCCTTTTAACAAGCTTAGCCTATTTAAATAATGTTTTTCTAGCCTGATATGAATGAATGGAAGGCACATTTTAATATCTTTTATATACCGTTAGTCCTACCATAATTGCAATAACGTTGCAATTGTAATATATTTAACATTGCAATTGCAATATATTTATACAAATATATATTGTTCATTGTATATGTATGCGTGGGTGTTTTCTATATAACATGTTAAATCTGAAAATGAAAATAATTTACTTCTGCTTAAAAATAGTATGACCATAGAGTTACTATTATATCTGAGACTGAAAAGAGCTTTAAATAGTACAAATATGTAAGGAAATTAACTTTACGATACTTTTTGTGTTCTCCAGTTTCAGCATTCATTTCATTACTAAGCTGATAGAGATGCATTTAAAATAAAGTATTACAAGAAACAGTTAACATGTTTCTTCTACATGAATATTTGTCTAATGCTTCATTCCATGGATTTGTTTATCTTACAACAAAAACAGATTTCTCTATGAAAAGGTATGTATTAGAAGTGTATTTTGATTTCTAAGGAATCAGGTCATGGAATTCATATTTGTAAATGAATGAATATCCTGTTTTCGTCTTAAAATGTGGGTATGTTTTAAAGAATACTACTGTCAAATACGACTACACTACGCTACTATACATTGAGTAAATTTAAATTAGTGTTAAAGTTACTCACTAAAGAGTACTATAATACATTTCGCCTTTAGCTTTAGTATAATATTGAGCTAAGTATAACCTGAAATGTATTGTTATAATTTCTGATTCTTGTAATGCCTTAAGACGAGAGTGACTTGTAAATTTATTTAACATGTATAGTACGTTATGATGATATCAATGTGTCCAGTGATAATGAATAACGGCTAGATTCTCCACTATTTCAGTAAGCATTTAACAAATCATGAATTAACGGATCTTACGTATTTCAAAGCTCTTAAAATAACTTACCGATTTGTAATTGTTTAACAGAGATTGTTATTTTAAAACATGTAGTCTGGTTCGAGAAACAGAAGACTTATGAAAATTGTGAGAGAAGTCTGTTCTTTCAGAATTTGTAGTGATCAATTTCACCAACTACTAGTTACAAGTTATTTAATAAGTGAATTTGATATTCTCCTTTGATTTTCCTTATATTTCTTTTCGTTATATCAATTTGCTTGAATTGGAGTAAGTATTTCCAACAATTATAGTAATTGAATAAGAGTTCTTAATAGCTAACACTTTGATATAATACGGAAGAATAACATCAGCCAGTATATTAAGAGCGTTCTGCACCGACATATTTAATTCGAATTTGTGAATATTACAACATCGTAAAATTCATAAAATAGTTTTTATTAGATGCTTACTCTAAATAACAGCAATTATGGTTTTGCTTTAGTTATTTTAAAAACTTATTCCGATATTTAATTTATGTTACGTTGCGTTCAACTAGTTTCTTCTGTAGATAATAATTTCCACGTCTTGTGAACGGAAACGACAGACAGGATTTATTTAATTTGACTGTCCTTCTATTTAAAACGTTTCTTAGCGTGATAAAATTCACATTATATCCTCGGATCATTTAATTTGGAAGTGTACAATTTGCTGAATGTATTCGCGATTGGCATCGATATATGCCTTAACCTTCTGGAGAGCTCCCGGACAAATTATAAAGGAATGAACCACTTATAAGGGCAAGTGATATATTTATATAACCATGATTCTTCAGATTACAGTTCTTTTACCTGATATTCTTATTTTCACCAGTACGATCCCATATCTTCAATGCATACATTAAATACACTGGTGTCAAATAATATATCATAGTGGCGAAAACCGGACAGTGAATACATAATTGTAGGAGAACAGCGGTATATGTTAGCAATGTAAGATAGCGATATTCAGAAGTTTCGGCACACAGACACTATAGCAATCCGAACTTTACGTCGAAATATTTTGCTCACCTACCAAGGGAGAGCACGTTTGAATGTGGGGCGAAGTGTCATCTGCAGGCTATAACATAGGTTTCAGACAACCTTTGACATACAACGGCGACCCATACCAGATCGCCGACGGTTTACAACTACTCAGCAGAACCGTTACCTGACACTAACAGCTTGATGTAATCAGCATATATCTGACGGCAATTAGTATCAGAGCTAGAATCAGCATCAGTACTACGGGTTTCAAGGCAAAATACACCAAAAGTTGCATACACCTGGTTTCTACGATAAACGACTTGTACTGTGTATCCCATTGATTCCTGTCCAACGTCGGGCGCCTTAGGTGGAGTCCAGAACATCGGCATTGGACCATGGATTTAAAAGCTCGTGTGTGATTTATGATACACACTGCAAATAGAATCGCCGTACACTCTTGTCTTGGAAGAACAGGGAACCAACTACAGTCCGTATAACATCACGGAAAGTAGTGAGTATCCTAAAGTCTGGGTTGTGAAAATGGCCAATGGACGTACAGTGCTAAATTTCTTCGAGGGCGGTAATATCATTGTTAGGCGGCACAAATACGAGGTGCTAGATCCTCATGTGTGGCTGCGACTAGGTTGCTGTGGATCCATTATTCATTTTTATTAATGATAGCGACTATGTCATTGATGCAACCTGGCGAAGGAGTTTCTTAGGATATCAAATACATGAAGTAGCACGCACGACCCGTAGACCTAAACCCCATCGAATATGGGGAAGATGCATTGATGTGCAGCCAGTGAAACGCTTCCACACACGATCGGATACCTCCATACTGCCTTTCGAGAAGAATGGGAACATATTCCAGCTGATGTTTCAAAAATTACAAGCATGCCGCATAGCTATGAGGTCTGTGTACTTACCAGGGGAGAAGACACGCGATATTGATGTCCAATATCCACCACAGGACATTGATGTTCAATATCCACCACAGACGCCATGTTCTCCGTGTTCTTGTATGTATTGCTTTTCACTCCTTGGAGTCATGTCTTATTAAAATCTATTTCATTGCCGTACACTTATTTCCCGTTTGTCATTCTTCTATGATACCTTATCATAAACATCTAAAGGTTTGTGGCGCTTAAGTCCGTTCAGATCTGCGTGTATTGCACAAACTGTTATTATGTTTTGGACACCAGTAAACTATGTGATATAACTAAAATATTAAGCTCAATACACATTGACCTAAGTGTGAATTGAGGAGGTCTACGTAAAAAGGGCACATAAGGAATGTTAAAGTATAAGTTTATGTGCTCTTTTTACGTAGACCTGCTTAATTCAACTATGTACATTTCGAATAACCCTGCTTGAGATGAAAATCTAATCCATTGTGCTACGATTTCTTCTAAATTTACATTAGTGATTTTACTAAACCATTTTTACCACGTTTGGATTGAAGAGTTTCCGCAGTATTTGTTATAGTCAGAGTTGTCGCTTCTTTTGTGAAAACGGAATATTACTAAGGCTTTGCATTCATTCGGGAGCTTTTTCTTTCTCTATATTGCGCTTATTAATTTATATGTTTACTTTATCACTACCGTGTATCGAGCTTTAGTTAAATCGCACATTGTTATCGTAGCATTGATTATCATATTCGTAGGGTCGAATCCAAACTGCCGGATCTTTCTTCACAGCTATGTCGAATCGTTCATATTATGTTTCTTTATACCAATTGCGAATGGTGTTCACATTCAAAATAAGAGAAAGAATGCTGGAATGAATTAGCAAATAAAAAGTTTTAATAATGAAGAAGAAAATAAAAGCAATTTGATAAGACGAAAAGGTTTACTAGAAATCATCAGTAAAAATATTGTAAGAACAAATGAAAAGAACCGCTGATCTTGTAAGGACGGGACCTACCCGTGTTAATTGGATTCAAAAACCAGTCCGTACAATCGATCAACCCTACTAATTTGAACCTGTAATTGCACTATACTTTAAAGTCTTGTAAACATAGTATTATAGTATATTATGTGCAGTCTCGTGCCAAATTTATCTACTTATAATTCCAAATTCCAATTGAAGTTTTACATTGTACATTCAGTGAATACTTGTCACTTTTATGAGCCACTATATCAATAAACCCATTTAGTTGCGACACGACACACACATATTTTACATGATATCGATTTCGCGCATGATTCTTTGGTGATTAGGTTCACACATATTTCCTCTTGCGTTTCCAGAATGAAGAATATTTCCTGTATACAGATAGATTATTTGTAGGATAGTTTTGTTTGCAGCGTTACACATAATATTTAGTTCTGGGTGTAGCTGGACACGGATTGGTGTCCGCTGGGAATTTTGAACGAAGCTAACCGTAATCCACATTTTCTAAAACTGTAGTTCCCCTCCATGGATGCTAGGCTATTTTCGTCGTTTCTAAAAATCTTTTTTGATGATATTGAGTTATAATTCTGGCATTTCGTCATTGTATTTTTTCAATTCTTCATTATTAAGCTAAATATTAAAAAGAATGGAATTGGGGTATCGGACCTTCCAAAACTACAACAACCACTTGGCAGAACAGCTCGGCCACAAGGCTGTATACAACAGTCTTCATTTCAGGCGAGTTCTTGCAATGCTGTGATTATAAGAAGTCTAATCACCTTTGCATCTTTCCGTAATCCAAATAAATTGAACTTCCGAAATACATGTTGGTACTAGACAACTGCGCTCAGTAATCCCTTTCCGAAAATGTATAATTAGATACACGTTCCATGGCACCAGTCCGTCGTTCTCCTTGTCAATTTTATGTATTTATTTTATTTCGCTTTATTTATTATGTTTTAGATGAGGACCGGATATTTTTTTCAATTGCACAATAATTAAACATACAAAGCTTTTACAATGAGTTCGCCCAACAATATATTAACATCACCAAAGATACATTTTGAAACCTAGAAGATATGTAGGTCTAGTTATATCAAGGTATATGCACATATAAACCTAGACGACATAGCTGGATGAAGTATTATGAAATTTAAAGTTTGAATAAAAACCAATGGCTAATATCTTAATTTCCTAGTACTTGCAGATGATATTATCATGTTTGCTTCAAGTGTAGAAGGACTACAAAACATAATTAAAGAGGTGTGTAATGAGAGTTCGATAATACAACATAAAATGAATCTACGTAAATCAAAATCAACGTACAATCAACATGCCGCAAAGCCTAAAATAAGGATCCAATCAGAAAATATAGTCATAGTCTATGTGCATGCACAGTCTCTTACAATAATAAGTGGAGGAAGGAGTTGTAGGAAATAATAGTTCTTTCCTACAGAAGAATTGTTTTGCTGTACGCCTAATAGTTTGACAACCAAAAACACAGTACAAATATGAACCAAAACATGGTATGCCTGGATCTTTCTCCATTTGGAGCAAGAAATAATGAGTAGGAGCTGAGTCACAGATTCCTAAGAGCAGTTAATAAAATTCAAACTTTAAATGGAAGCGGGGATAACTGGATGAAAGTAGCGAATTTAATGCCTTATTTACCAATACTTATGTAGCTAAGTGGTCACCATGTCAAAGTCTTACTCTCAAGGTTCTTGGTTCGATTCCACGTCTTGATTTCTATTTATTTTCTTCAAGGAATAAAGCGCTGTATGTTCGCTATTGCTACTGAAGGAGGGCAGGGGGAAAAGACGGAAGCTATAATCCTGAAGTGTTAAAATTTCATTCACTTCCATGTTTTATGCTATTTTACTTTCACCCGTTCCTTCTTTTCTCCTCAGTTTTTGCTCTTTTCCCGTCTTCTGTCATGCTTTCTCTTTCTTTCTTTCTTTCTTTCTTTCTTTCTTTCTCTATGTCTCTATTTCTGTGTGTTTGAACAAATCATGTTTTGTTACATTCAATAATGACGATTCCTGCATGATTCCCACTTTACTATTTGCCTTTCTTTGCATTAATTCATAACTCTTAGAATTTAACCTGAATGGCATATCTGTCTGTATATCTATACCATGTTTCTCGATGCCGAACGAATCAATTCTTTTTTTCGTCCTCCTGTGATGGCGTTTTTTCTCGCACATGTGTACTGTGATGTTGGTTGTCTAACTATTAGGCGTGCCGTCAAACAATTCTCCTGGAGGAAAAAAACTATTATTCCTTACAAACCCAGCTTTCATTTATTTTTTGTGAGTGTCTGTACATGTTTACCTAGGGCAACATACATCATCCAATGCCAAGCTGTCTGATTATATAAGTAAAAGATGGAAGATGGCATGCAAATTATTTGAAGGACTAAGCTTTATTTTTAAACAATTTACCAATGTGTCTAAAGCGTTTTACGTTTAATCAATGCTTCTTACTGCAATGAAGTACAGCTGTGAAGGTTAGAAATTGAGTGTTAATTCATACAAACAGTGCCGTGCACATGCCATGACCCGACAGTGCCGTCTTGATGAGAAATCATCCCTTACAGCAATAACATCTTCCTCCTTGCCATCCATACTTGGAACAGGTGTAGAAAGTACGGCACGGTAAGGAAACAGCACCGAAGTCCAATTCACACATACAGTGAAGTGCCCAAGCCGTGCCGTGGTCCATGAAGCTTCTTTTCAAACTGTAACATTGAAAATGCATTGAGTTGTTATTTTTAATTCACGCGTGCAGTGCCGTGTCCGTGCCGTTCCACTGAAATGCCTCTACAGTGCTGTCTTGAAGAGAAACCATCCCGGTCTCAGCTTGTCAGCCGCGATCCTTCGACTTTCCTCGCCTGTCTGTGGTTGAGTAAGGTTGTGTGTCACAAATGAATCAAGAGCAATTGTTAATGTTGTTGCAAAATCACGAATCCTTATACATTTTACAGCACAAAGACTATGATCATGATCTTTTAAAAGATAATATTTTGTCTGATATAGGAACATAACAGTAGTTGATGTAGTTATACCGAACGACCAAAGTTTAGATAGAACTGTCAGTTTAGCAGTCGGTAGGTCCTGGGAACGATCATAGCGGCCGACTATTTTGACCAAGTGTTGTCCAGGGTTTTTCCTGTCACACCCGGCAAAAAGCTGGGATGGTAGACCTACATACAAACTAGCACCCGATCAACTACCTCCCAATAATATATTCCTCAGCGTATCCAGTTCTGGTTATACTGCTTACGTTAACGAAGATAAGTATTTTCATTTACTATTACTTTACAATAATTAATATTTTTGAAATGTATTAATGGTGAAGGCCATGGCACGAGCTGAGCATGGAAGGAAAACGGCATGGGTACGGCACTGTATGTGCGAATTAGCCTTAAATGTGCGAACGATTGAAAGGTGGAGGTTCCAGAAAGATCAATTAGGATATGCATGATTGGAATAACTAGGAGAGAAGGGAATTAAAATTATTGATTCACTTACAAACAAAGGTGGACGTTGTAATCAAAGATGCGAAGAAAATTAGTAGGGATTTCCCCGTCTCATAGTTAGACGAACGGATGAAAGAGAGACGACAAACGTTCTACATTGAATACAAAGAAAATAAAATGACTAAAAAAAACTTCAAAATACAACGTGGGTAGATGAAATCTAGAATTTTTCAACAGCGGCATAGATGAGAGCAGCCTTCACTCAGCAGTGGATAGAATTTGGCTTAATATAATGATGATGATGATATGTAGAAAAAAAACACACATACGCACAGTGAAACATTAACAGTGGGAGGGGGTTATATAATCACTAATTTAGGAACGTAGTATTCCTACTGCCATAAATGTTGTTCTGAGAACCCTATACAAGATCTAAGCCACCCTATTACATGCCAGACAATATAAGAACGAGTGCTACGCCGACTGAAAAATAAAGGTAAACATAAATTCCTTCTAACTAGTTCAGCAAGTATCCCATGCCGTTCGAGAGAAGTCTGTTATATAGAATTTCATCTGTCATGTTACATTTGTGGTGAAACAAATGAACGCACGTCTCGTAGTTATGTAGATCTATAAAGAATGCCAAAGAATTAAATTAACTTTTATCAAAGAATGTAATATTCAGTCTAATATTATGTAACGAAATCTAATTTGAGGCAGAATATTGCTTTCCGTTTAAATAATTATAAACAAGTCAACCGTCTCTATAGAAGTGCAGAGTAACTTAAAGAGATAAAAAAATTCTTTCGAGAAATTATGCGAGCAGACGTCTATTTGTAAATATTAAATTGTGTTCTATATAGTCGCTAATTGGAAAGAACAGGGATTTGGTTTGCTGTGCACAAATCTTCATTTTTTTTTAACCTTATTTAGTTGTTTGCATATTAATGGATCCATTTTGATGTTCTGTTTCTCTAAGATGAAACAAGACTGCCGCTTTCATGGATGCACACATATTCACACGTGAGCAATATTCCAATTGTTTCGTGGTTCATTTTCTAATATTCGGGGCACAGAAGTGTAGCAATTTCTTATTATTTTGAGCGAGTTAACTATAACGTAAGGAAAATAAAACAGAAATATCTTCGAGAAGTACCAAAACTGGCAGCAGCTGAGTTATTAGCGCTTTGGTAAAAAAAAACTTTATGTAAACTTTATTTTTATATGGGCCAGTTTTTAGTAACTTTGGACTTCGGCCCGTCACGATTTGCCTTTTAGCTGTTAAGTGTTAAAATCCACACCCATGCCCCAGCCGGGACTCTAACCCGGGACCGTTGAGTCGATAGCCTACCGCCGCAGACCGCTCGACCACCCGGCCGGCATTAGCGCTTTGGTGTTACGTACAGAATATTTGAACAAGGTGTAAATGATTGTTAATATCCGAGTTCTTTTAATAGCATCGGTCAAATACAGAGCTATTACTTTCCAGCAATACTTATCATAATATTTCCTCTTTCTTATACCAACCTAGTCCAAAGATATGTTAGACCAATAATACAAGAAACAATCGAAACAAAATTCCTATAAGAAATAAACTCATTAATCGGTTCCAGCTGTAGGTTTCTTGATGAGAAGGAAGGTAATACCGATATATCACCAAAAGAGAAGAAACTCTAGTGAATGAGTATGGTGTAGCAATAGCAAAATCAGAGAAAATCTCGAAACTTTCAAGCAGCTGATGCTTTGAATAATTCTTAACGATAGTTCACTGATTATTTGATGATATCAATCGATGACATTTGAAGAGTAAAAATTTCAAACTTTCTAAATGCCATTATTAAAAAAAAAAACACCTTTGCCCTCAAGCTTGTTCGACGTGCACACCCGTATGTTCACATCCTTGCTCCATGTTCTAAATCAATCAGGAATAGGTAGAGCACGAGGGATCACTGGCCTACGTGCAAAGTCATGCTCCCTGCTATGTGATGTTCCAATTGTTAGACTGACGAGAAAACTCACAATTTCTTGGTGACCATAATTTTTTTTAAGTTACCGTAGAGACTTCCCTATAATAGAAAAAGGATGAAAGGTAGGCGTTCGTACCCGATGTCGTACACAAGACTGTTGACTCATTCGATCGTATTAATCCATTTAATGTAATCCAAGTTATTTATTTGACTTTATCGAAGCTGCTGATACAGTGCGCATCGCTCAATATGTGCCATACGCTTTCACCTTTAATAGATACTGAAAGTACTTTCAATGCCAGAGAACATTAGACGTTATTCTATCTTCCCGAAAGAGGATAATATAAGCCTGATATACAAGAAGGTCTACTACATCTAAGAGATCAGACCCCTTGCGCTGCTGAAGGAAAGAAAGATCAGGCAATCATGTTGTCTTTTCTTTCTGAACAGCACAGAGGTTTATAGAACACTTTCAGCTGTTCAATGATTCCATGAAAGAGATAGTGTGAGTCAGTAGTGACTGTTTTATCTACTAATGTATGTACTGGTGGTGGAAGGATTCAATAAAATCTTAATTATCTAATATCATATTGCCGTTACACTGACCTGAGCCATACTTGCCTAAAAGCCTTGCAAACTAAATTCAAATTCAAAATTCTGACTTTCTTTAATCGCCAATAAAACGTTGAGCTTCAATAATCCTAGCAATTCAAACAGTAGACTACTGAATGGCACTTGGAATCAAAGATTACAGCTTATGGCACATTCAACGTTCATATTATACGTTTTTGTGTCCCTAAGGAGTCATATTTTGACAATTCTGATTCAAACAGCACACTCCAGCTGTGTCTTAGACGCATTGATATTATTTTGAATTTTAATTGATCTTTAAGCAACTTTGACTAAGGCCAGATTGATGAAGATGGGATGATTGATGAAATGAAGAAAGTGGGAAGAAAGAGGAAAACCCCGAAAAAAAACTTGCACACGGCGTTTCTCTACCGTAAAGGCCACATGGCACGAAGAGGGTTTGAACTGACGACCCAAGCACCCTAGGTGACCGCTCCAAAAGTTCAGCTACCGCGGCTCCCATCTGCATTATACTAGAAGGAATACGTTATGTAAAAGCCGTTGTATTTAGTTCTTCGCTTCTCCTGTAAAATTTAAATTTTAGTACTCAGATTGATTGGCATTTCCGCTGTTCTTTTAACAACTTTCTCGCAAATAGATTATTTTTGTTTTATGAAAAAGGAAATTCCTGCCACGATAGTAAGCTTGTCTGTGTATGGTAATGATCCGGAATGCAGTGTTTCACTAGCAGCGTGGTTTCGTTTTCGAAAGCTGTCCAAAATATTACGCTCTGGAGCCTCGAAACTTAGCATAATTTTGAGAACGAGCGGTCTGAAATTTATAGTTACTAATATGAGTTAGAAATACAAAATTATTTTGAAAATTAGCTCATGATAAAAAAAAACGTATCACTTTCAAGTTTTTAAAGGTTTTCGGTTATCGTTGTAGTCTTCGTATCAGCACTAAGTAAATGAGCAAGTTTGGGTGTCTGCCTGCGTTTCGAGATGAGGTCTTACCAAGTCTCACCTGCTGCATACGAGGATGATACTTTGAGTAATGTTGAGTCGTCCTCTTATGAGCATTCCATGCACATTCCTTCTGAAAGGGTGATTACAAAGTTATTTAATCTATAAGCTAGTGATTGGATGACATCCTAGACGCTTAGCTATTCCTAGAATGAAAATTTACTAAATGGGAACAAAAAAAAACAAGAAATATGAATGAATTCAGCACATTAAAATGGACAATCGCTGTGACCGGGAATCCAACCAGGATCTATCAGTTACTGGTTAGGTATGCTATCCATTACACCACTAGAGCATAGCGAATTTTTTGTGTAAAGAATGTTCCTCTCTAGTCGACACTCTCCCAGCTCATCGTTTCTGATTACGAGGCCACTGTGGAAATGTTTTCAGGTGGTGAACTTCTGTAATCGTGGAGTACGAGGGAATATATGTTATTTCCTTTCCAACAATTAACCTTAAGCATTATAAATGTTGAAATAAACACAGACACATTTATCATCACTGTGCACGAGACTCGAAATTTTGAGGCGAGAGGAACAATCAATACATAGAGAGAACTAATCGTTCTGTGGTGGTGTAATGTATAACATACCTACGCTACAACGGATAGATCCGGGTTCCAGCCCAGAACACGGAGGCGGCCAGATTTTTTGTTAATTTCGTGAATATTTCTTACTATTTTACTTTTGACTGTATATCGATATGTACAATTAGATTATCTGGATTTATAAAATTAAAATATTAATATTATTTTTCACAAAAATGTACATTTCTTGTCAACTTGAACGTATTTCACTCTGGGAAAAAGTTTTTCAGTAGGACGAATAAAAATGATTTCCATCAGTAAGGGCAAAGAATGTTTTAATGGTAACTTACACAAACACTGCTAAAGACTATATTTATTTCAAATGAGTTGAAATATCGTTTCAATATGTTAAAGTACTTACGGAATCATTCTAATAATCTTTTTTTTCATAACATAAAACACAATGAACCAATAATACTTTTACGCTTATTATATACATTAGTACTTGCAGACGTCATTTGAATTTGCGTTGCGTTAAATTCAATCCCTAAAACATGCAGTACCAACGTTATGGCATACAATGTTACTACAGAAGTTATATCTGTATTCCAAGAAGGAATCAGATTAAACACTATCAGGTCTCAAGGCCCATGGATATGGTCAAGTATTTCGATCAGCTCTAAGCAGGATTTCTGGCACGTGACAGTAGCTTTTTTTCCTTGGCCGAAAGAACTGAAACAGAGTAACATATAACCATAACTAGCCAGCTTCAATATCCTTGTTTTTCTAATAAACAAAACTTACATATCCATCCAAATTGGACTGGATTATAGTATATTCTATATTGTTTTCGTATTTACTCATTTCATAGGTAAAACAACACCATTTTATTATATTCTTTGAGTACATCACTTGAACCTGTCATGCCATCATGAATCGTACGCTATGGTGTTTTTTTAGGAATATGCAATTAGGTATTTTATTTTAAGTATAACAAGTAATATTTTCAACACATGAGATCAATATGAATTATTTGTGAAGAAGAAAGTGATTAGTGTTATTTGACAATCCTTTTTATATTTGCAACACCTGTTTATTGCTACTGAGTAAATTATATATATATATATATAAATGTTATTGTTTGCTTCATGATTTAATATCTTGATTATTAAGCTACGCTAGAAACACAACTGACCAATCATCTCTTTCTTTTTTCATTGTTTGAATAAGGAATAGAAAGAGTCCCACGTGTTATACTTACACAATTCAATCATATTATTACTTAGACCATTACATGTAAATTTCCGCTTAGCATACTGTATGATGTAGTTAGATGAATTTGTAAAACAACTGAATTATGTTTCTTTATTTCTAATTTCATATCAAAAAGTGGAAATGTTACAATGTCACGATGCTTGCTATATTAAGAGAAACGTTGAATTTGTAGGTAATTGTAGTCACTAATGATATCTGTTAATGTTGAATTAAAAACCTGCTTACTTTAAATAGTACACAAAGATCAATTCTGCACGTAATGTACGAGTAAGCAATATGCTAATGCTGTGTGACGTACAGGTTCTAACTATGTTAGTAGTGTGGTGTGTTTTTACAATACAAAGCTATAATTTATGTCCATACCATCTATCATAGAACAGTGAAACGACAAACTATCTTTTGAAGCAAATTCAACATCTGTCTCTTAGATATTAGGTGTTTACAGTACTATTGGTTACCTAACTTTTCTGATGGGTTTATTTTAAAATTTAGGAATCTGGAATATGTTTTCGATAATCACTTATTAGCATTACTGTTACCTACAGGAAATCTATATTTTAATTGCCATCTCTCAATCAGTTTAAGTTCAGAAAGCTACTGGTGGTCTCCTAATTCCAGTTAAAATTTCTTGGCCAACTACAACACAATTTTACAACGCGCATTTTTAGATATAAGAAGTAGTTTGACTTACATAAAAGACTCAAACACAATTAGTTCTCTTTTTATTCCATGATCCTGATCTTCGTTACAAAGCGTATTTATTTTAGTATAAACTAGATAATGTTATGTGGAGAGTTACAATTGTATTTTTACAGTATTTACTTTTAGCTTGAGAGGCAAATATGCTTTATATCACAAGTATCAAGAATAAAAAAAATCGAGTTCAATCATGACCAAATAATAATTAATCAACATGTAACTTTCTTCATATAAACAATTGCAATCGTCAATTGCCCTTTTCTTAATTATCTCTTCTGTATTGCTTACACATATCACCCATGATTCGACCAGTTAAATATATAGTATCTGAGTACCAATGTTGTTGACTGAATTTGTATAAGGGTTTTCCATTTCAATTATCGTTGATGTATTAGTGTAGAAATTGGTATGATCTATTTCATGCAGCTCCAATCAAAATATTTTAGACCCTTCACGATGTGTTTCCCTTGTAAACGCAAACGTTGGGCCGAAGGTTTCAAAGCTCGAGTGAAGCAGCGTGGAATTGCATTAATAGTTTCTTTGCAACTTACCGTAACTGAGAAGCGCGATCATATTCATAAATATCTTAAGTTGAATACGTTGACTTAATTCAGAAA
>JAGDQP010024721.1:0-27638 GCA_022664845.1 Lepisma saccharinum
TCGTTCACGAAAAATTCTAAATCTAAAAATTACACGGAGGTGCAGTTCCCTCGTTTTTTTTTTTTTTTTTTTTTTTTTTTTACAGTTTTATTTACCCAAGGGGAATTTTTAACTCCACATTTTAATTTTGTTAACAAATGTCACACACGGCAGAGACATCTCTGAGAATTTGGGAAATACTGGCATTCTCTAAAGACATGCGTCAAAACTTTCGTACATAGCTGTACCTTAATTAAGGCCCTGGCCGATACCTTTCCCATCCTCTACCCTACCTTATCTCGGCCTCAGCCAAAGATGTCAAAAACCGTAATTAAATAAAATCAAATTCAAAGCAAACGGCAATATATTCGAAGACAACAAAATCTTTTGTTATTAATTTGAATAATGCACATACAATTTTATGTCATGCAGAAAATCCTTTCTGTGTTTTACAGTTTTGCACGAAATATTTATGTTCATATAATTTTTATGTTCTCTATTGATAATTTTCTACATCTGAGTACCGCTTTCTTTACATTCACTTACATCATCTTCTCTTCAAACTCTCGAGCCTCCCGTTTCTAGTGGGCCCTTTAGAGTATCGCTTTTGTTTTTCTTTGAATTGTAATTAAGTCCTAAACGAACCCTTGAGCTTCTAAGAACGAGAAATAGGTTTTTAAATATATATATATAGTCGACTCCAAACTACTGCGTTAATTGGACGAACCTGAGACCACGCGCAGAGAGGCGAACATATTTACCGTTCGGATAACTCCTTCTTAAAGCCATGCTGGGTTCTAGGAGCTGCTCTTGAAGAACCCAAAGTCTGTACACTAATAAACCTAAAACGGTCGCCTGAGTTTACTTGTACATTATTTTAAATAGAAACACTATGTACAATCCGATTCATAGAAAATGACCGATATACACACTTTCTAAGTCCGATGTTGCCCTATATAGCAATGCAGAACCAATATTCGATATAGATGTAAAAATAAACGCTAAATATGTCGTGCTTGCCAAATATATTAGTTCGATGTTGCCAGATTGTGCGAATTTTGTACTATTTTTTTCATCGGCCATTTTCTATGAAACTGAGTGTACAATGTAAAGTGCACACTACACATGATACACGCTCGAATCACAATTTGTTATCCAAAATACGTATAGTGGAAACCCAACTTATCGTTGTCGTCTTGAAAATTGAAATATTCCTTTGAGGGAGCACTTTCCGCCTTCCACCTGAAGGCTTCTTCAGGTCGAACGACAATTTATTGTGTTGTAAGATGTTTCTTGTATGTGTACGTGTATACGACCATGTTAATGTGAACTGAGTACAAGTGTGTTTTTTAAAAAAACTGGTTACCATTTTTAGAATTTTAACGTCAACTGTTACAATTTTTGTCAAGTTAAAGGCACAGAACTAACGCACACGGAATATTACTGATTTTTTTCTTTCTTTCAATACATTTGTACTCTGTTCACATTTTATTTACATTTTCGTATACACGTACACATACATACAAGACAAACTTTACAACACACTAACATGTCGTTTGCACTGAAGAATCCTTCAGGTTGAAGTTGAAAAGTGCTTCCCTAAAGGAAAATTTAAATTTCCATGATAACAACTACAACTAAGGTTTCAAAGGTACGTATTTTTGAGGGGATCCATAGTCTAGTGGTTAGAGCGTTGGACTCATGTCCGCGTGGTACCGGATTCAATCCCCGGCTGGAATCCCACTTTTTGGCGTCCACCCAGCGTCGTGAGGCAAACTGGGGAGTCACGTGAATAAAGACGTGACGGCCACTCGGTCTAGAAAGCCCCTACTACACCTTTTCGTGGCCAGGTGGCGCGCAGTACTGACTACATTGCCGTCACTAAGGTGGACGCAGTTCCACCAAACCGCGGACAGATGGCGTTGGGACAGGCTCAGGACCTATCCGTCTGTAACGCCCGTGGTTATTATTATTCTTATAAGATACGTATTTTGGGTACAAAGAGGTTCATCACTTAAATACTGAGTTACATTACGAAAGTTAATCAGCAGTTAATTTTAAGCTTTACAGTAAACAATCTGATCTCAGGCTTTCCCTACATATACACATTTGAATATTCTCTTTCTGATGATTGAGTTCTCTCTATTGAATGGATTCCAATTGTAATTGCTATTTTTGAAAATCAAATTCTTATTTAAATTGAGACATTTGATTGATTGGAAAGTTTTAAGTACTCAAATGTGTTATCATATCATCACTACCTGCAAATTATATCTCAATGTTGATACAATTAAAGCAATACAGTTTTGACATTAATCATTCAAAATGTTGAAAAATAGACAGAAAAAGTGGTTGCTGCCATGATTGGGTCTCGAACTCAGCTCTCCCAATTACCAGTTGGGTATTCAACCATTAGTCTATCACAGACAGGGCAGATTTTTGTGTATATGAAGCATTCCTCAAGCCTCAGCTAGGCCTATTGACTTTTGGTTTCGAACGTCAAAGCACTCCGCACTACATAGAGATTTTTATAGTGATTTTTTTTTCTTTACATGGACCTATTTTTCTGACTATTTTTTAACCGTTATAATACACAAGAGCTTTCTGTAAAAAAAAAAAGAAAAAAGAAAAGAAAAGAAACAGTTCAAGAGATCAATTTTCAAAATTATACTTACTTGATACAAAGATATATATTGGTCGTAGTCCGTAGTGGTGACACTCTGAAGATCTGGTACTCTCTGGTGAGCGACTTGAAGCCACGCAGTTTCTTCTCTCATTCCTTGTTCTAGAACAGTCCATCGTGACGCTGCAAGTGCCATCTGTTGTGCTCGTTGAGCAGCTTTTTCCAAAATCACCGACGCTTCGAGATGAAGTTTCTGGTGAAGCTCACTATGAGAAGCACGAGTTTCTGGATCAAGATGTTGTTCGAGAGATTCAAGGATTTGTTGACAATGGCTGAGATTTACAAAGAATTTGCGATGCTTCTGCATTTCTTCCTGAAGGTGTTCCAGACTCACGACAATGATTTTGCTCTCTACGAGTGCATTGGCTACTTCTATGATTTGTGCGAATTCTTCCAACGTCTGCTGGTATTCATCTGCTAGAGACAGCTGCTGAAGTAATTTCTCACGCTCCATATTTATAATTTGTTCTACTTGTCTTGATGTATCATACATCGTGTACGCCTCTAGTGGAACTTCATGGTCGGGTAGTTGCTTAATAAGCTGTTTGCCTCTTGCAAGCAAACAAGCAATTTTAGCCATATGGCACCGATTTGAGATTTCTATTTGATCCAATTCCTGCAACTTGCTCTGGGCTGAATTCTCGGAATCCTGAATATCTTCAGCTTGCCTTTTAACATCATCAACCAGAACACTGACTGTATTAATCCCATTTACAAATTCCTCCCATTTATCCAAAGTCTTTTCAGCATCTGTTTCATTTACTTGTGCAAAATTCTCAACTACACTCAACTGGTCTTGTAATGCAGAAACACATGTTTTCATTACAGATTTTATATCCTCATTACACAAATCACCTGCGCCCTCTACAACATCTTCCAAAGCAGCCATATTTTTCTCAATCACGTCAATTTCATTTCGCAGTTTGTGGAACTCTTTAACTTGCTCATTGATGTTTGTCATTTGTTTAATTTTGTATACACGATACTCAACTGTTTGTATCCACGTAGAAATGGTTTCCACAGTTGTTATGATTGTTCTCTGTACAATAACGACATCCTTCTTTTCGACAGCCGACTGTAGAGTTGAAATATTCTCCTCCAAACAAACAGTCTTTTCTTCCACGTTTTCCTCCGTTATCACCTCCAAGAAAGTAGTCAAGTATATAAATTGGGACATGTGAGTTGTTTTCTGTGCGTTTTGTAAGTTTTTCAGCCGTTCGGTTACAATAGTCTCAGCTTGTTGCCAATCACACTCTAAGGGAACCAACATTGCTTCTTGTGGTGTAAGCTCTTCTTGAATTTCTACCGGAACTGGTTCCCCTGTTGAAATCTCTTCGATAACAACACCTTCTTCAACTTGATCACTTGGCTTACGTCCGTCTTCATCTTTCTCTTCGACTTCGACTTGATATTCTTGGATTTCAACAATAGGTTTACCTTCTTCTGGAAGTGTAGCCTTCTCTAAAGTTAGAACACGTTTCTCTCTCTCATGGTCATCAGTATCTGGTGTAGGTTTTATTACGATATCGCCCCCTGAAACAGGGGGCCCTGGCGCTTGTTCCCCTCTGACCGGGGGACCGGGTACTTGTTCCTCAATTGGAGAAGCAGCAACGATAGTTTGAGCAGCCTCTTCTGTTTCAGGTACTTCTTGAACATGCACTACGTCAACAGGTTCTTTACTCTCAACTGCGACTCGTTCAGAAATATCTAATGTTGTCTCATCCATCAAATCTTTGTGTTCCTGATCAGGTAACTCTGCCTGAGTTTCAAATTTTGAGGTAGTAGAATCAACATGCTTTTCAGGAGATTTTGGAACTTCAAATTCCTCAGTTGGTTCAAGTTCTTTTATTTGTACAGATTCCTCGATTTGGCTGCTCGTTAATGTTTCGGGTCTTTCTTCCACAGTACCAACTACCAAATCTTTCTGGATATCACTGACTGACGGTGTGAGTTCTTTCACTGTACTAATCTCCACAACACTTTCGACAAAATCATCTATATCTTTACTCGGAGGTTCTTCTTGCCTTGGAAATTCCTCTGTTGTCGTCTTCATATCAGCACCAGACATCTTATCGATATCAGGAACTTCCCTTACGGTTGTAGCTGAAGTCGATTCTCCAGTTGGTGGGATTGATTTCGTCTTCTTTGGTATTCGTTTAGCTTCAACATCAACAGTAACCACTTTTTGTTTTTTATCACCTTTGCGTTTTTTCTTATCTTTCTTTCCTGAAGGCACTTTTTCAGTTTCTACGTGCACACAAACTTCTACCTCAGCAGTAGCTCCGGTTTCTTCAGGTTTCACTTTCACTTCCACTGGCACTGTGGTTGTAACACCGCCTTCTTCACCAACAACGACGTACTCTTCTGACTTGACACCTGTTGTATCCACAGTGACTGCAACACCAGTTTCAGAGCTTTGTACAACCTTTTTGTCCGCTTTTTCTTCTGTTTCAACGGTGACAACTGGAACGCTTTCTTGAACCTTCTGAAAAACCGTTTTCACCGACTCAGTACCATCTTCAGGACGCACAAATGACACCGTGGTTTCCACTAAAATTTCACGTGGCTCTCCCGACGAAGTTTGTGACGATTCGTCAGAATCCAGAGCCGTACATGGTCTTGTTTGAATGGACATTTCAGTTGTGCTTCGTTTCTCTGGTTCTTCCATACCAGGTACCCAATGAATGCTGGAATGCATTTCTGCAGACTCAACAGGTTCTACATGTGAAACATCATCAAGTTTCTCAACTGAAATCTCTCTTTGTGCTACTGACACAGGTCTTACCTCAGAACTCGATAACACACGGTCTGGCTCTCGTGATTCCTGAGTTACTTTCGATAAACTTGGTTGTTTTGTTTGGTCGAAAGATTGGACAATTTCTATCACAGGTTGCTGGAATTTTTCTACTGGCACTTGTTCTACTATATCTGGAGTCCCCGTAATTTTATCTTCGGAGATAGGTTCTTCCGTCACTATTTGTGGTGACTTAGGTTTCACCTGTAACACTAGTTCTACTTCAATCTTAGACTTAACTGGTTCAAGGATTTCAGTACCTTGTACTCCCATCTCTGGTAACATATGAGGTTCAAGCTCTGAAATATTCTCCTCAGTTCTTCCAATGCTAGTTTCTATTGGTTCAAGTGGAGATGTGACAACCATTTCAGTCATTTTTAATTCTGTTTCCGGTGACCTACGAGTTTCAAGCTGTGAAATACTCTCCTCGGTCCTTCCAATACTAGTTTCTATTGGTTCAAGCGGAGATGTGATAATGCTTTCAGTCATTCTTAATTCTGTTTCTGGTGGCCTATGAGATTCTATTTCTGAAACCCTCTCCTCAGACTTGCCAACTTCAACCGTGACCAATTTTGATTCTAGCAAATGAACATCAGGTGTAACAGCTTTCTTCTTCTTCTTTTTCTTTTTCTCAACTTCCTTGCACACAATCTCTGGTTCAGTAGCCTCAAGAGGAACTGCAGTGTCTATTTTCTCATCCTTCTGTTCATCAGGTGACAAAGATGATTCTGTCTTTGTAACATCCGGTTCCAGAGACTCTTCTCTTCTCAAGAAGTCTCCACTTGTTTCTATTTTGCTTGATTCTGGTGTAAGTGTTTTTGTAGGAGTTGCTATCTGCGCTTCCTCGAGTTCTCTCATTTGACCTACCTCTTGCACATCTAGGACGATATCCTGGTGTCCTTCAAGAGGAACCTGTTCTTGGGCAATCTGAATCGACTCTTCTTGAATATCAGATTTCTTAACCACACCTTGCGAGATTATATCAACAGATGGTTTCTCTGTCTTGAGTTCAACTGCTCTTTCGTCAGCTTGAGGTTTCTGCTCAGGAATTTCTTCCGTGGAAAGTTGTGGTTCCTCGTCAGCCAGCTCATCTACTTCTCCAACAGTCGTTTCTTCTTCTGTTGGAAAATCGATTTCAGGTGTCTTGCTACTCACCTTCTCGAAGCTACTCATGTCTCCTGATTCTGAAGATGGTGTACCCTCTTTAACATCTCTTGAAAGTGACTCGGAAGTATCAACACTTGGAGCAGATTTCTTCTTCTTTCTCTTCCGTTTTTTCTTCTTTTTATCTTCTGCAAAGGAGACATCGTCAACTGTCCATTTGTCTGCATCATATCCAGTGTCATGTGTTTTCTCGCTTTCTACACCAGACGGTGAAAATGGTTCCGTATCCTCTGCACTAACTGTTTCCGTTGGTATTACAGTGTCAAGCACTATTTCTTGTACAGTTGGCTTTGGGGTTTCAACAGATTGAGTTGTAGCACTAAGTTCCGGAAGCTCAACTGATTCCGATAAGGATGAATCCAATGATATCTCTGTCTTTCCAGGAGAGATGATTTCACTGCTCAATTCCTCCGGTTCAACACTAGTTGACTCTTGTATACCGGTTTTGGAATCTCTATCTGAGTCACTCTTTCGAGTGTCAGTTCCTACCATCAAAATAACATCTTCTGGAGTCTTGACAATTTTCTCTTCAACAGAAGGTGGAATATGTTCAAGTATTTTTCCTTCAGTTGGTAAATCTTTGCTTACACTTTCTTTGCTTGAAGTTTCCCTTTCCGATGTTTTAGGCGTTACTTCATCAGCTGGCATACGTTCTTCACCAGTAGTCTGTTCATCAATGTCCAATTGTTTCTTGAGCTCCTCTTCCTTTAAGACAGATATCTCTCTTTCTATCGTTACTTCTCTTTTAGTATCTACGTCTATCTGCTTTGCTTCTTCTGTTGCAGGGATAACAAATGTGACGGTTGAAGATGATCGCTCAGAAGGTTTTACCACATCTACTCTAGGTATTTCTTCTGTCATGGATGGTTCTCCGGACTGGGGGATAACAAATGTGACGGTTGAAGATGATCGCTCAGAAGGTTTTACCACATCTACTCTAGGTATTTCTTCTGTCATGGATGGTTCTCCGGACTGGACTACTTCTCCGTATTGTTCCTCTACTTGCTGGGAAATGGACACCGGCTGAGTTTCAGCAACATTTGGTTCTCGGTGCACAGCTTCTTCCTCTATTGTTGTAACAATTGGTTCACTAACGCCTGATTCTTCCATTGGTTCACCCTTATCATCTTTACCTGGTTTCGTTGAAGCTCGACCTGATGAAGATGATAAATAGATACCTTCTTCAGAGTCCGTTGGAGTACCTTCAACTGTTGTCATTTCAATATTCATTTTGGGGATACCTGCTTCAGTGATCTCAATTTCTTCAGGCTCTTCAACGACCTCTTCAGTTACATGTTCTTGTCCGTTTATGATTACAACTTTCCGAATAATTCTCCTGGTCTTACGAATAACTCTTCGAGATACCTGTTGCACAACTGTACGAACGGTTGATGTTGTTGTGACGTAATCACCATCCTCAGTCTGTTGAGTGACAACAACAGGTTCAGCCTCACTTGCAGTAATCACTGTTGAGGAAACATTAGTGTCAGGTACTTTCGTAACTAAACCTTCTTTACCAATCTGTTCTCCTCTTAAAAGAATTTGAGCTGGTTCCTTTTCACCTGTTTGGTATGTGACGATTTCTTCAGGGGTCACGGAGAACTCATGGACATTCACATCTCCAGGCACACCAGCCACAACTCTCCCTCCATATGCCTGTTTGCTGACTGTGGCTGTCTCTCCGTCTTTTGTAACAGATTTCATCATCTGCTTTCCATGCAACGTTATATGCGAGAATGATTTCTCAACAGAAGTTTGAGGCTCTTCGCCTTCTGTACCGGAAGTTACTGTGGTTAATCTCTCAACTGTAGCCATCTGTTGTTGTTGGCGTGATATCACTGTCTTGCGTACTTTACGTACAAGAATTCTTTGAGTACCGTCTGGATCTGTTATGACTTCTGTCGTTGTTTCCTCTGGATCAACTATAACCGTTTCAACCGACTGAGCAGGCGAAGGAACGACTACAAATTCTTCTCGCGTTTCTCTTTCTGGCAAGTCTTGGATAATTTGTTCTTCTGGGCTTTCCACCAATTGAATTTGAGCATCATCTTCATAACTTGGTTCACCTTTAGAAACTGGTGTAGAAACTAAGCTTCTTACTTTAACATGTTCTGGAATAGGGCTTTCTGGTAATTGCTCTCTTTTAATCTCTGATTCGAACAAAACTTCCGGTTCTTTTGCAATCATTGATTGCTCTTCAACCGATACTGTTGTAGAGGGTTTGACTTCAGTCATGAACACGGTTCCTCCTGATTCTTCAAAACTAGTTTGAGTAGTTACATGTTCAGTTTCAGGTTCGCGCAAAAACATTTCAATTGCAGGCGATGTCTGTGTGGTAATATCTGCAATCGACACATCTCGCTGCACGGCAACTTGTCTGGAGAGTACATACTTTCCTTTCGTTTCAAACTCCGAGTCACTTGTCTGTGTGGTAATCTGAACTGACTCAGGTTGAATTTTGTCTCGAGAAACGGTCACTTCATCTTGCATTGTCTGTGTACTTATATGTGTAACTTTATCAAGATCTAATGTATCGGATGTTGGTTTTACACGTTCTTCCTCAAAAGATGGCATATCCGTTTGGCTTTCACCTGGGACGGAAATTTTTTGCTCTGTTATAAAAGTTGCTTGAGTTGATACATTAACAGATAAATCAGTCTCAAAGGCAGTTGTCACAGGGGCTATAGTTTCAGTGGTTATGTGGATTACTGAACCAGGATCAAAAGTTTCTTTGCCAATATCACTAGTTTGTGTTGTGACATGACTCTGCTCTATGGTCATTTCTGTTACAAATTGCTTTTCCTCATCTGAAGTTGGTATTTCTACTTTCTCGAAGCTCTCGTCCCTGGATAACTGCTTAGGAACATCATCAATACCTATTTCTTCGATTGGCGACCCGGACATCGATAATTCTCCCTGAGAAACCATCCTCTCCTCTACACTTTCAGAAACTATTTGCGATAACTGAATTTCATCCTCTGGAGATTCAGGAATAGCTGCAGTCACTTCAGCAACTACTTTCTGTTCAACAGTCACATACTCTTCCTCTTTGGTAGCTTGAGGGGAGACAACAACGAAGCCTTCTTCAACAACAACATCAGGTGAAACTACAGACTCCGGAGACGGTGGCTTTACTGCCAATTGCTGCTGTTGTTCCACAACGGGTTCACTCTTTTGTTCTTCGGCTGCCAGACATTCCTAAAAGATACATGAATAAGAAATTAAGTCAACTAGCTTATAACTAGGTACATAATATTTTACTGTTAAACGTTACTGACTAGTCCGTTAAAAGAAAAACTACGTCTAAAGTAATGTTGATAGTCTGATAATTTTTACTTAGCTAACTGAGTACAGCCAGAACAAGAAATCCATACTAGTCTTTTAAAAACTGAACATTCTTAAATAGAAAAAAATAAAGTGCAACATCTTGACTGTACAATACATGTATGGGAAAGGCAAAATGCTTGTACAATTTGATCAAAATTCTTTGGGAAATATATTTTGAATCTTTCGACCCATTTGAATAAAGTTAACAACAAATTAATTTGTACCAAAGTGTTCAGAATTTTCGCGTTATTGTACAAGAGAAATCTAACCGCAGAAGAAGGCAAGAAGATCTACAATGCATGCTTTTCCAGTGCGAATCAGCGATAATGTAATAATTTAAAAGAGGACCATCATTCGCAGAATGCGAATTTTAAATTAGCTACAGACTGATTTTCCTTGGAATATTCCAATTATTTAAAGCTAACTCCCAAGAAAAAGGCCGTTTATTTCTGAATCTAAGGACTCGGCTGCAACCTTTTGCTGCAAAAATTTCCCATCCAACACATGCAAATGAAGATAATGACTACAATGAAAATTGCTAACTTCAGTCACTTTCTTTGAAACTCCCCCACGTAATGATAAATACTTATTTCCACGTTTTCCAAAGGTAACAGGCACACTTTATACTCATCTGTTATTAATTTACTATTTTATTGTCAGTAGATTAAAATTTCTCAAACGTTGAGTAAATAACTTACAAGAAAATATTCTCTAGTGCCATTGGTTAAAGTCAACATGAACATTTACATTGAAAAGTACACTTGGAGTTATGAAAGTTAACACACGACTGAAACGATTTTGGGAAATGGGTCATTTAAAGGTCAAAGTCAGAAAGTGAAAACCTACAAATATCGGTACAAATAATATACCTCCTACTCGCAACAAGCAAGTTGCTGGAAGAATTACCGTACTGACCATTCATATTAGAATCTCGGGTTCGATCCCAACTAAGATCCATTCTCAAATCATTTTTTTTTTTTTTTTTTGCGTACGGAGAGCTAAAATTGTAAAATATTATTTACTTAAATACAGTGTAATCCTCTAATTATGATGATTTTTACCCCAAATTACACACGAAGTACTTTTCGACCTCACACCGTGATCATCGTCAGGAGTTTGTTAATATATATGTTGTTGAAAAAGTTGCCAAAGAAGACCCAACGAACCCGAGGCTCCTGTGTGGAAGATCTGTACGTTAACTATTCGGTCAACTTGCTTCCTGCGAGACAAGATGTATTCTTGGCATATGTAGATATTTTTTACTTCCTGATCCTAAACTTTAATGACTTAAATCAAATCTACGTATATTTCAGGCTTCTGGAATGTTGAACAGGAAAACGAAAAGCTTTTCGGCCCTTCACCTAGGAATGTCTTCTGGAGATATATAGGTAAGTTTGATTTAATATACTGACCCCAACGGGCCTAATTACCATGCCTTTAATGACCTATCTCCAAATCGCTACAATAGCATGTTATGTCTTCTCGTGTTAACTTTCGTAACTACATATATATTTTCTAATGAGCTTGCGTTGATTGACTTTAAGCACTGATGCTAAGGAATGTTTGCTTATTTAACTACGAATAATATTTTTTAGATTTGCACCTACATTTTCCCAAAGTCCTGGTTTCTTTGAAACTTAGTTTCTATATCGTGTATTTTTAAAGAAATGTAGCTACCATGTTATAACAGAACTTATTGTATATTAGAAATGCTTACTTAAAATCATAAGCTCTTAGGTACAGATCATTTAAAATGAAAGGAAAACGTTCGATCTGTTTCAGTCCGTTAGAAAATAGATTACGAAAGATGATCACAAAATATCAAATGGACTTCGATTACCTGAAGATTTTTGAGACGTGTTTGAGTCAGATGTTCGGTCTCATGAATTACAGTCTGGAGGGCGATTAGTTGCTCAAGTAACGGCTTGGCCAATGTACACACATCTGGATAGTCCTGAAGATTCTGACACTGATGTACCAATTCTGATAGTTGACTCTCTCGTACCTTCAATTCCTGAGCAAGCGTCTACGTGGTTTGAAAAACAACAATAATTTAAAATTAGAAAATAGTAAGGTAAGTAAATTTACGAACACATCGGTTGTTCGAAAAGAAACAAACCAAAAAGTTTTTTTTTATTCACATTTCTTTCTGATTTTAAAAATATTCTAATATCAGTAGGCAAACTCACTAGAAGATAAATTGTCATATAATCCTTCTGTCATTCAACGCAAACCAATACTTGTAGTCAGATCTAATTGTATTGTACATACAAATGATTATTAGAGTACAAACAATATCTTTTTCTAAATAAATTTAAAAAAGGCTTAGCGTTAGAAAAGTCGTAGCTCACTGCATTTCGTTTGATCCCATCAAGCTTCATCAAATACCAAAAGATGAAGGTAAAAACTTACGTTAAAACCAGTGTTGCCACCAATAATCACTTGAAAATAGCTAAAAAGCAATCTAAAAGTAGCTAAAACCCTATCTTATCAATGAAGTATGTTTGTCGCTACAGCATGACCAAAAAGGAGCTAAATGCCTATTCACAGCATAGTAAAGTGAGAATCTTTGGTAGCTAAATGAGTGTTCAAAATAGCTAGTTTTAGCGACAAAGTCGTTAAATTGGCAACACTGTTTTAAAGCTACCATCGACAGGAGTCAGGGAGCTTTTACGTTCATATTTTGGTACCTGATGATGCTAGATGGGATCACGCGAAATGTAGTGAGCTATGACTTTCTCAACGTATACACGTAGGTCTTTATATTTACTAGAAAACTCTAGAATGTGAGACGTAGTGTTTACATATTTATTATCTCAATATAAAATAAAAAAAAGATAAAATGAATTTAATGGGCGGTAACAGCACTATGACTTGTCAATTTAATTATCAGATATAAGAAGCATATAAGTACAATCAGATTTTACATAATTCTCATGAGTTCAGTGCTCATCTACAACTGCAGTAACTCAGAAACACATGTCGAGAAAGACTAGTTGTTGCTGAATTGTTACTAATGTCCTAATCAAGCTGGAGAATTTCTAAAGATGAAATCTACATTATTTAACAAAGTGGTCTCCGAACTACTCCATTCAATTGACTCCCACGGGACCTGAACCTCTGACCACGCGCACAGAGAAAAAGACTAATGTATAAAAAAAGATACACCTACTACAGCGGGGCGCAATACCAATTATGGCATCAAACAACAGAGACATTTTGAATCTGAAAAAGCATAGAATCTTGTTTCTGTTCTAAATTTCAGTTGATATTACTAAGGCATCAAATAACATCAATAATTTACAAGTAATATTAAATTTAATCATTTAACTAACATCATAATCTCAGTAATAAGCGAAAACGAAGAGTAACTGCGTTGCAAAACGATGAGTGGGTGGGTAATTGAACACATTTGCTTCTCAGGTACTAATAAACAATACAAAATTGACTGGGTTTTAAAAGATCGATATACACACGTACTTGATGTGCAATGATTTGCTCCTTGATGGCAGAAGCAGAAGGCCTATGAATATCAGCAGTGAGAGTTTCATTGGCGTGGGACAACCATTGCTCCAGTTCTCCTAGCAAAAGTTGATACTGTATTAGTTCGTGTTTCCTCCTCTCTTGAACCTGCTGCGCCATCTGCAACAAACAAAAATATATGTTAATCAACTTTTACAGAACACAAACAATTAGCATTAGCAATTAGCTTAGCTCTTACAGAACATTAACACTTAGCATTTTAGTAATTAGCTTAGCTCTTACAGAACACAAACAATTAGCTTAAAAACCAAGAATAATATTTCCGCTTAATAGTTTTGTTGTTTCCGCTCCTTATCTACTTCATACAAGGTTGAAAAAAAAACTCAATAAATTCGAAATGTTACCATATTTCTTTGTATTTCTTCAATTTGCTTTTGTTATTATTGTGTCGTATCCTATTCAAACGCTAGGGTAAATAAATCGAATTTGAATCTATGATGAAATAAAAAAATACTGGACTTTTATCAAGCTCTCCAATAAGAAATTTCGAGATACTACACACTGAAAACGTTACGAGGCCTGAGCCATAGTTGCCTCAAGACCATAAATAAAATTCAAATTCAATATTGAAAATGTTACGAAAGTTACCACATAAAACTTAAGTCAAATGATAGGTAAAGAAAAAAAAATCACACGATTATAATTAAACCTTAATTGATAAAGATAAAATTAGCTGTATTAGGTAAAATTAGGGGCGGTAACAGCACTATGACTTATGCCTGTCACGGTACAGGAAAGCTCCTTATCTTCGTCATTTCTAAACTTAGCTGTTAAAGAGATTAAACCTAGATAAAAGGTAAGGGTAAAATATCCAAGAGAAATTTGGCACCATAGAGTTGCGACCAGGAAGCAATGGTGTAAGTTGTCAACACGTGTATAGACCTAAATACTAAAGGTGTTGGGAAAGATTTGTGTTGATGAAGCTGTTGGAAAAAATCGATACCATACTTTGTCCTCAATACTACAATACATAGCAAAGTAAACAGGTTGAAACATTTACCTAGATAATATAACTAAGGGAAATTATTACGTATTCAAATACTTTCTAAATCCAATTTGGAGTTAAATACTTAATAAAATTTTTAATTATTACTAGGAATTGAATTTTTATCTTTTTTTATGCCGTTATATTTTTATCATGGACAGTTTTTTCATGCTAAACACGTTCTAGGTTTAGTGAACACAATGGCGTTTTCCTATTGGTCACATAAATGCACATTTTGGCATGTTTTATCATTGGGTCACTTTTGGAATAAAGATTATACAAATGCATAATTTTGGTATTTCTACTTCTAGAGATTTTAGGTCATAGAAGTCGGAATCCGAATTATTATATATTTTGCAATCTTCTAATGCACATCCATCTAATACCAAGCTTATTAAAAAAAAAATGAAGGGGTTTTATCTTGGAAATTTGACTAAATGTTTTAAGGAGATCCAACATGAACTGTACACTAAGATCAGGGCTCGAAATTAGCGGTGGGACCAGTATAAAATTTCCAAGGGCCAGTAACTCTAAAATGTCAATGGTCCTGTGCGCCAGTTCTTTCTTAAGTTCCAATATATTAGTAAAGATACCTGTAGGCTGTATTTAACGTTTTGTCGCAGTGCTTTCTTTGTTTTCAAAAACAAAAATCGTGAAATCGCAGAATCTTAGGAACTAACATATCAGCTCATCAACCCCTCTGCCGCAAGTGCCGGAGACGGGAAACATAACTCGTATGCAACGCGGACACGCCGTCTTATTACTGTATCCATATTGTGTAATGACGTTGCTCTGGCAGTATCCTTCTTTATAGACAAAGCAGAAAGAGCCCCAATATTTTCCCCTACGGGCCCAGACTCCCAGCAGATTCTTCCAGAAGATATTTAGAGTAATAAAAACAAAGTAAGTGCGATAATTCAGACATCAGGCATTTCTATTTTTTAAGCATGATTTGTTTCCTTTGACATAGAATTTTTACACGGCTATAATTGCTCTTTCGTATTTAGTATCCTAGAAAGGCCTGTAGCCTAAATGAATATAATAAAGTGGACTAAAAAATTACGCTGATTATAATTATTTACTGATATGAAAAAGGGTCAATAAGATTTTTCTAGGACCAGTGAACAAATAAATTCTAGGACCAGTTTCTAGGAATAGTGCTACCAAAAGTTAATTTCGAACCCTGACTAAGGCTACTACAAAATTATTTATTTATTTATTTTGGCCCTATTTATTAAATAGTAGATCCATTCCATACAACCAATTAAGGATTAAACATGTTGGTGTTAAAAAGTTTTCTTAGTAATCTTTACATCTGTACGCATGGAATTAAATGCACACAGTGAAACAAATTCTGCGTCCTATAAAATTTATGCAAATAAAAAAATTAGGACATATGATACCTCAACAGATGTTTTTCCTTGTTCAGCCTGGGACAACAACGTGATGATTCTGGTTCTTATTCCTGCAAGGCTAACGACAAGGCCTTGTGCCTCAGCATCTTGGGGCAACTGTCCCAGAGACGTTTCTAATCTTCCAGCTTCTCTTTCATCCTCCTGCAGTTCTCCAATGAGAGACTGGAAAAATAAAGGAACAAATTATATTTTTAAGCCAATCAATATGTTAACTCTTAGATACATACATTGTCTTGATACACACAGACCCCCTGTGACTGTTTCGTATTCATCGCTTAGAAAATATGAACGGTTTTTTTTCCCCCCCATTTCGGTTCATTTACGAAACTCAATTCAATTTAATTAGATGATTGGTTTTGTAATGAGGAAAACAGGATTTGCTTACCTTTTGGAGACAAGATGTTTCTCGCTAAACAACATATGATATACAATTAAAAAAAAAAAAAAAAAAAAAAACCTTTTTAAAGGCATACTTTTCTTAAACAATTCTTACTAAAAAGTAATTTTGTTTAAGCATGACTAACAAGAAAAGTATGGGGCGCGCTCTCATATACACTTATTTTATAATTTTTTAAATTAGCGCGCCCCATGCTTTTCTTTTTAGTCATGCATAAACAAAATTATTTTTTTACTTTTTAGTACGAATTGTTTGGAAAAATTATATCTTTACAAAGTGTTTTTTATTTTATTTTTCGAGATATTTCGGTGTTCGGATACTTTTTCTCTACCTAATGTTTTGTGACCCAAATCCTAAAGTGTTCTGCAACCAGTTGCGTCGTTGTAGGCTCGTATTTATTTTAGGATAAACAAGTCCATATTTTAAAAAAATAATTAAAATATACTTTTAAAATACATAAAAGTAACAACTGAATATTGTATTGTCACCCGACTTACGTCGCTGTGAAAAAATGCATCATTGTATGACGTCGGGAAATGAGTTAAATTTGTGTTGCAAGATTTGAAGAAACCACGAACCATTGTGAACTAAAGTAAAGTTTGTAAAAATACTAAAAACACAATCTCCAAAATTATTTGCACGTAGGTATATGTATGTTTCATCAAGGAAATATGGGTAACAGGAAAATTTGGGTTAAGCAGTACGTATAACCTTGTCAACAGTATGTATCTTGCAGATAAAAAAGGCAGCTGCCCACATCAGAAGGATGGAGGAAGTGCCAGATACTGTCCAATATAATTAAAAAGTACTTATATAGAATATACAGAAAATAACGGTAACTTCCCTTCTCCACAAGCTAGTAACACTAGTTTCATACTACTGTACATTCAACTCTATAATGGAAAAGACAACATGAACGTTGGGGAACGTAGGCTGATAAACTGCATTATAACTGTCTTCATTATCTTATTTTATTTTTTAATTTTTCTTCCAACTTACTGTTCCGTGACAATGGATTGGGACAAATCCGAAAGCTGGGAAGGTTTAATTCTACGAAGAGTAGATCACCAATAGTTTTCAAAGTAAGCGTTAATTATACAGGCACTTACTAAACATTTTCTTCGATGCAAAATCTCACGTTAGGATAGGATGACTATCTAAATTTCCATAAGCTGATGGGGAAAAGCGAAGATTATGTTGTATCGTGGTTGTAAGCCGGAGGGTAAGAGGCCGCTGGGAAGACCAAGACGTCGTTGGGATGATAATAGAAGAGATATTCAGGAGGTAGATGTTCGTAATGAAAGCTGGCTTCATCTTGGCCAGAATAGAATCCAATGGCGAACTTTTTTTTTCACTGCGGCGAAGAACTTGTGAGTTTTGTAAGCCATTGGGTTAGTTACTTAATTATGTTAAGTATAGCCAAGACGAGATTAATCAGTGAGCTAGGCGACTACTCTAGAAGGGATACCAGTCACTCTGTTTCATTAATGACTATTTTACCTACGTCACCCTGCTCCTAATCTAAGCTTATGATGATGTCAATTCAAAATCATCGAAACTTCGATCATAAAATCTACTTGGGAGATAGCATCTGTTTTCTTCTAGCATTCTCGTGGGCACGATATTGTGCAAGTCTGATTAAATTCACTTGCACTTTATGAACACTCAGAAAAATGACAAATACTAAATTTGCTGGCCTTTGAGATCTAAAAGTTTGAGAATTTACGCTTTCGTTGACAAACCAGAGTCCTGGGGTTCGAATGCCGACCGGAGATCAGTGCAGAATGACCTACGTGCTCTTTGAATTTTGTTTATGGTCTTAGGGATTTTTGACCCAGGCTAGGAAATAGGATGGGGAAGGTAACGACCAGGGCTTTACTTAAGGCACAATCCCAACATTCGCCTGGTGGAACAGGAAAACCTCAGTCAAAGATGGTCGGTCGTAGGGTTCGAACTCGCATCCTTACCCATTGCAGATTCAAAGTCCGTGACGTTACCGCCAAGAGTCCTACGTCCTCTTGTATGAAAAATGACATAAATAAATAAAAGTCATAATTACCATGAGCTTGTTGTGCATTTCCTGTAAACTCTCGCTCGGCAAATTGCTGATATCCAACTCCGATTTGGCAACATGCTCTTCTAGTGATTTCATATCGGCTGTCAATGTTTCCTGTAAAAAGGATGTCTAATTAGTCGTCTGCTAATTGTGTATTATAGAGTAAAAAATCATGCCACATATCACATCCAAAAAACGAGGGTTTTATTCTCTTAACATTCAAAGATTTCTATAAATAAACAAATTGAAGGGTTTTAAAAAAAAACACACTTTCAGCAATTCATCATTCAGCAATAAAAAATACACAAAAAATAGTACAAAAACTTAAAAATTATGGATCTGAAAAAAGAAAAACACTAGCCTACTATCAGGGGTAATACAGCATATGTTTAAGAGCACAAAAATATACAACCACAACCCTTGTCAATACGTCAACAGTGAGGTGCAACACGTTTGATGAATATTAGAATCTATTGATGAAAGTTGTCCTGTGCAGTACGTGTGTTAACAAAAGCAACACAGTGCTTAAATTGCACAAAAATAGAAGTAGACAAAATGCTTTTCATATACCTGTTTACAAAGATACAGGTGAAAACTAAGAAGAAACCGAAAGATAGCGAAATCAAGACAGAGCGTTGGACTCCTTTTTCGAAAACGCCGGTTTTATTTCAAAGCGAAAAGACATACAACGAAATCTACAGGTGCACCAGGTGTGGTGTTTAGTTCGCAAAGAATGAAATAGCTTTTAAAATACAGAACGTGTGGCATCCTGATTTTTTCACTTTCTTATGCAAATACTTACTCTATTTTTCTACTTTAAGTTTGATGTTACCGATATATCACACGCCACGTGGTTTTCGTGCTTTACTGTGTTTGCAAGTAATTAATAAATTTATTTATTGAGTATTCAAAATGAAAATTATTACTGACTGACGAAATAAACATTAGACAATTTTAGAAGAGATGAATGTATGTGGTTTTTAATTTTAAAAGACGAAAGATTGCTATAAATATCTGGATTATATAATCGAAAAATAAGAAATAAAAGTTTAGGAACACTTGTACTCCGAACTATTAAAACTTGGATCAGAATCTTAGTTAAGCTTTTATTATTATTATTATTATTATTTTCTACAGTAGATAAGATTTTGGGAGCATTTAAAGTAATTACAGCATCAGCATCTCATCTTATGATTTAGACAACCTTGTTTGTAAAATAAATAAATGAAAAACAAAAACAAAAAGCGAACGCTTCGCAGGACTGAAGGATAAGTCAGTGGAATCTTCACTCAAGACAGAAGACACGGAACCCTTTCACTAGGTGTTACTGAAGGAGGGTGGGTGGGAAGAACATCTTGTCAAAGACAACTTCAACTTTAAAACAGATAATCTTGGACATCCAGGAAAATCAACGTTAAACCAGGAGTGAACATGAATTTGATTTTAAGGCCTTTAGGCAAGTTTGGCTTAGACCGTAGGATATGATAGGAGAATTGGTGGAATGAAGAAAGTGGAAGGAGCTGGGATTGAACCGAGGATCCCAAACAAAAGAGGTGAGCGCTCTACCACTGAGCCACCGCAGTCCTACCACTGAGCCACCGCAGTCCTACCACGAGTAGGTATGAATATATGAGTGAGAGGAACAATAAATTTTTTTCTACAGTACAAAAATACATTAATGCTAATTTGCCGTATTCGGAAGTCAACTCAATACGCACCATGCAAAACGACGTGAGAACATGTCTCAGTACATAATAATAAAAAGGTTTTCAAAGTAATTTATAGACGCCGGTAAGTACCAATTAGTTTTCAAAGTAGTACTAAAAATTACAAATATTAATCAAGAATGATCTCATATACTTTTGAATTTGAATTTTATTTAACGTCTTTAGGCAGCTTTGACTCAGGCCGCAAGGATGATCATGGGAGAGAACGGGAGAACACCGAGAAAACCCACACACACGGTGTTTGTCCACCACAAAACTTATACAGTACGAGCCAGGATCGAACCTGGGACCCTACGTATCAGAGGTGAGCGCTCTGACACTGAGCCACCGCGGTCCTATAATGTTTTCCAATCTTTCGTTGTATACATAAATCTGTACTCACGACAGAGAACAGTTTTAATTTGAAATAACTGCTCAGCACAGTCTTTGAACCAGTGGTATATCCAGGATCTTCAAACCACAGAAGGAAGGGTGAGTGGGTGTAAGACTGAATTCGGAGGGATGCAACTGTTTCCTAATCACGCTCTTTGCAGTCCTTTTTTGCGAATAAGTATTATATTTAAAGGAGGTATACGGTTAAAACTGGTAAAACTGTTAAAGAGATGTGGATAAAGTATATAATGAACTACAATGTTTTCAATTTCTCAAAATTGATGTTTCACTTCCTGCAGCTAATAGGAATAAGTAATACGCAGTTTTCAACCAAACCTTAAAGCAAAAGGGTTGCATTGTTTAAAATTGTGTAACAATGCCAATGACGTACTTATAGACAATAAAGAATTTACGTAATTTACTTTGGGTGGTTGCTAGCACATTAAAATAAAACATGCTTAATTTTTATAGTCTTTCGTACTGAACGATTGCAGAAGATTACTCAACTAAAAATCTCCACCTGTAGTGGAGTGCCTGGAACTCGTAACTAACAATGAGGAGCTGAAGAGAGTGTGGAGTTGAGAGGAACATCCTACATACACCGAGAATTAATTGGCCATGCCGTGGTGGTGTAATACATAGCATAACCAACCGGCAACTGAGAGATTTGGGTTCGAGTCCCGGTAACGGTAGCTGTCAATTTCTCTGTGTTAATTTCATGTTTAATTTTATTCCGTTGTCTGAACTTAATTCATCGTTATGTTAAACTATTCTTTATGTAAAGTTATGGTTATGCACGATTCTACTAGTCCTTTAGGTCCCCCATAAAAAACATACACAGTTTAGAATTTGCATTTATCATAGAATGAGGAATTACACAATAAGTACTTATACTGTCTACTACTTTTGAATTGAATGACCAAAACTATTTCTTTCCACATTATTTACGAAAGAAGTTTTAAACTTGCACGCTCCATATATATTTTGATTCTGACAAATATTTTGTGTGAAAAGTCCTGAGTCAAATTATATATATTTCTCTCTCTTTTAAGATTAATTCGAAGCAATACATTCACATGGGGGCACAGTCCTGTCTTGCCTGCCATTTTGTCACGTATGAAAAGCATTTTGATTGTAATGTGTTCATCTGTAATTTGTATTGATAAGGGCAAGGTTTACATATAAGGAAACAATTCTCGCACATGTACATGCCTACAGTATACAGTTGAATCACAGAAAAAAACTACATGCTAATGCTGCATTATAAGATTACTGTATGTTTAGTGGCAAAGATGCATACTGTGAAAGCGGTACCTCTCCAAAAAATACTATCTATAAAAGCATACAAGAATTTATATATATATATGAATAAAAAAGCATCCCATAGTATTTCTTTATTTGATCTAGTTAAAGAAAGAGATACCCAAGTGGCTTTGCGAACATGCTGATCGGCTTGTTATTACAGCTGCTGAGGAAAGAAAACAGAGACAAAATTAATTCCACTTTGCTGAAACGCAATGCATACTCTACGAGGATTCTTCAATCAATATTACTTAAAAATGAATATGGATTTTATTGTGTACATCATTTTCGTATGTACATAACCATCATAAAACATGGCCAATGGAAAATTTTTCAAGATCCGAAAGTTAAACAATCTGCGAACAATGAACTACTACAGGGTTGACAAAAATTAATAGTCAATATTTTACGAACGAAAAGTTCTCGGAAGAACAAGAAAAAAGTTCCTTTGAAAAAATTCAAAATTGTGCATAGTTTCGGAGATAAAGCCATCCGAAGTGAGCCCAGTATCGCACTAAATGATCTCGATAAATAATGGCGTTGGCGGTGTCGTCATAGCAAGTCACAATGTAATGCCCAATACACATATTTAAGCTATGTTTATGATTGGCGAGTGCAGCTGCTACGATAGTGTGCGGTCTGATTCCCTGCAGTGGCTGCTGCAGGGATTCAGACAGCACACTACCGTAGCAAATTATTGGCGCCCGAACAGGGACGCCCGTTTTTTGACGCCGGCAACACGAACCAGAGGCGCCATAGCACAGCCCAGAGGGAATTTCTATACTTGCCCGATTAAAACATTAATACTTTCACAATAAAGTTCTTACGTTGCGAAACCTGTCTATGCGGTACTTCCCCAATCATAAACATTGTTTCAATTGATGTATTTGGTATACTTCGATTGTGACTTGTTGAGCCGACAACACTTACGTTATTACGTGTCGAGATATGATGTCATTTGTAACGATTCTACCGTCACTTTGAGCACCTGAAGCTCCGAGATTACCCATCCGTTTACATTTCTTCAAAGGAACTTTTTCTTGGTTTGATAAGAACTTTTCGATCTTAGAATATTGATCACTAAGTTTTGTCCACTCTATATGAGGCAAACACAACATATTTTACACCAACACGGAATATTGGTTCAGTGCTTTCAAATTATGCAACTTATAGAACTTAGAAATTGCCCACCTGACTTTCTCTATGTATCTGAGTGTACAACGAAAGGGTAATTTCTAATTTGCTATCCGAAACTTGAACTTCTTTCTTCTTGAACGTAATATTTGTTACAATATGATCGAGAGAAAAAGAAGTACTGTCATTAATACAATCGTTTTCGATTAGAATAGTTTCAAGTTCCCCTGAACATTCAACCCGTGTTTTACCATAAGGTTATATGCAAATTACTACAACAACCAATTTATTATCGTATTATAAGATGACACTAAATTTACCATGAACATTAGTTGTTTCCAAACACGTCAATTTTTCAACAAGCCTTCAGTTGAAAGACTTTCATTCAATTCAACAAGCTGCATTTTTCTATTCAAAGTAGGCAGTCACATAGTAGTAAACTTTCGTAGATAAACGGTATGTACACATTATTCAGTATTTACTGAAGGTAATCTTAGCAAATTCTTCAACTCGGCGATGTATTGAGTTAGGAAAATAGTAGCGAGTTCTAACTCCAGTAATGGAGATACTCATATAGCTTCAGAAACTTTGATTACAAGCTCTTACGAGACCAATTCAACCTTTACTAACAAGGAAAGGTAAACACCAAGGTAACCTTTGTAAGTAAAAAGGTAAACACCAAGGAACATCCTAGAGGATAAGTCCAAAATGTGAGACTGATATGTATTTCGCATACCAAAATGTGATGACTTTATATGAATGTTTGGTTTAGCTCTTGAAGTTAATATGATCGAACGACCCGATATATGAATACTGTTTATATTTTGGCTTAGCTGTAGAAAGTAAGAAGATCGAACGAAGCGTTAAAGGAATACTGTTTATATTTTGGCTTAGCTGTAGAAAGTAAGAAGAACGATCGAAGCGATAAATTAATACTGTTTATGTTTTGGTTTAATTCTAGAAGGTAAGAAGATCGAACGATTTCAAGGGTTCAGTCCGTGCCGATCTTTTAAATTTTCTTTTTTGCCCATTGTTCAATTCGCTTAATTGTTGTTGTGAATATCCAAACCTACAACAATGAAGCTCTTTCAACCATAAACAAAAAATAAAATAAAAATTGGCACAGATAGAACTCTTGGAACGGTTATGAACTTTCTTCTCTGAAAGTTTGAATTCTCTACTCTAGGCTTGAATTTGTAAGAGCAGTATTGAAATTTTATGCGAGAAAAAATACATGAGACATTCGGAGGTAGTGCTGCCATCTAGCTTTGGAGACTATTGCTCTACACTAATCTTAGCTGAGATTCCTTTATCTCATCCATAGGAAGTTGTAAACATCAAGACCGAGAGAGTCAAACAAAGAAAATCTATTTGGCGTAACTCTATAGAAGACGGCAACTTCCGATATTTAAATTGCGTGAGGCAATAAATGCATAGAGTGCAAACCTAGATTCTAGATTAGGAAGCTAAAAGCAACCGGTTATAAATGATTATGATCTCTACACCCTACAGAAATTCATGGCGTAGTATTCTGCACAGAGGACGCTTTAGGTGCTAAATTCTATCCGCATATTTACAATTGAAGTAGAGGAATACGTATTAGCAGTCTAATATAATGTAGCAGCTGTCGACAAAATCGCAATATTCTTTGAGTAGAAAATAAATATAATAGATTGAAGGGACAGTTTTGCGACTAAATCTACAGGATTATGTGTTGAATGCACAATAACGGAAGATTTTCAAAGTCCACCCAAGATACTTTAAATACCGTATGAAGAAATTTCAATTCAAGTAAATCATAATGTTCCTACGTGTAAAAATCCTCTAAATCAACGATATAACTAGGAACAAAACCACATATCTCCTGCAAAGTAAATTATCGACGAAGAATCCCACATCGTTTTCTTTTTATTAGAAAATGAAAAGTACATTATGGTAATAATCTGCTATTTGTGTAGCAATTATATAGTATTGGACGTGTTCTTTAGCACTCAGAATATTATTTTGTGGTTAGTGAAACTGAGCAACCAAATTACACAGCTAATATCTTTCAACTGAACAACCAAATTACACAGCTAATATCTACCATCTTTACACAAATTCGAGTTAATGCATTGAAAAATCCTCGTAATTATCTACACAAAAAATACAGTCACATATGTTCGCACAAGCTCAGCAACAGCAAAAGTGTGAGATATGCTTCCACTTGAAAAAAAATGACAAGCATTAGTAGCTCTATCCATGCTAGGAACCAACGGCCAGTTCTCAATTGTTACAGGGAGTTTTTTTTGAAGGAGCAAAAAAAATTCACATCCGCAGAAAACACACACACAAACAAAAGGCGGTGAGGTATCACACACCTTCAGTATCTGGAAGTATTCTTCTTTCTCGCTGAGATGATCCGGAAGGTAGAGCTCATCTTCATCAATGACACCTATCACTTCTTCCACCACCCTCTGTGCAATGAGTGATGCATGCTTCTCAGCAGAGATATCTCGATTCATCAAGATATTCTCTTCTTCCGGAGATATTGGGACGAAAGTACTTTCAACAGAGATTGGTTCAAGGTACGGGGTGGTGAAGTTTAAGTACGTGCTCTCATCTGACCAGCTTCCTATGCCACTTGGCAAGTCAGCACATAAATATTCTGTGGGGAATGTTACCGACCGGAATGTGTCTCCGTCAGGGCTAGTAGAAGGCGGTGGACCATGAGGACCACTACCTTCAGAATCATTATCACCATCAGGTCCTGGAGACGGTGATCTGGATTTCTGTACACATGACATCTCCTCGGCGAATTTTTGTGTCTGTGCCACCAACTCTTGCCACTGTCGCTCTGCGTCGTCATATTTCCATTTGTTACACCAGAAAGTATCCATCGGAAGATATTTCTGCATATATTCTTCTCTCAATATGGATCGCACTATATCTTCAACTTCTTGCTCTGACTCAGAAAGTTTGGACTTCCTTTTCTTTCTTCCACTTTCTCTTCTCACTCTGTGTACTCTCGGTAAAAGCCTTTCTCCCGTGACCACTTCCTCATCTTCAGTTGCTTCTGTTTTATCTTCTGTAGTATCAGCAAGGACAGTCTCGCCTCCAAGGCTCTCATCCTCTACAACTTCCTCACTGATGACTATTGATACTTCAGGTTGAACATCTACTGGTTCAGATATATCAATTTCTTTCACAACTAACTCCTCTTCCTCATCGCCACACACTGATCGGGAAGAAGACCTATGACGCCTTCTTCTCATTTCTTTTTTACTAATATACTCCATAAATCCCTCAGCGTCGACTTGAACTAATGGTTCCACTGGAACACTTTCTGACTCTTCAACGACTATTTGCACTGTTCGAGAAACAGTTTCATCTGAAGTATGTTGCTCCGTTTGAGATGTCTCTTCGTCCTTGATCTTCTTTTCAACTTGTTCTTCGACCTCTTTTTGTTTACTTGATGAAACTACATCAGCCCAAGATCGTCCTGACACTTCTGAAACTGCTTCATGTTTCACAGATTTTGCCAAAGTTTCCTGATACACTTTTTCTGCATCGGATATAGCTGTTGTATCATAACGGAAAATCGAGCTTGTTGAGAGGATAGGAGGTTGTATGGCCTTCTCAACTCTTTGTTTCTTCTTTTCCATCTGCAGTTTTATCTGTGGTGATGAATCGGTAGCTGATACCGATGTTTCAATCCATTTCCGTTCAGCTTCGTGATACTTGTACGACTCTAGCCATAAATTCTCTTTGCTAAGATTTATCAAAGCCACAACTCTGTTGTCAACTTTATCACTTTCCTCCGGTGGCAACTGAACTTGTTCCAAGTTACTTTCAGTTCTTAATTCTTCCTTATCCTCTTTTACAGAATCTTTAGTCACTTGAGTATCACTAATGATTTTGTTATGAAGTTCAATTTGTTTAATTAATTGCTCATTGATTGTCTTTGTTGTTTCAAAAGACTCGGCGGTAGTGGGTGTTGAATTTAATATAGTTGCAGTTTCTTTGAGAATATTTGGTGCTTCAGTCACGGCTGACTGGCCTTCCAGTAACGATTGTGATTCTGGATATATTACTTCAGGTACAACCCCGGGAAGATTATCTTCAATCTCCTTAACGATTTCCAAAGGTTCCGATACTTGTTTAATTTTAAAAGAAATTATCTCTTTCTCACTTTCAGATTTTTTACAGACTTCAGCGCTTTGAGTGTCTGCTATCACAGGAACATCATGAGGAATTTCTTCCAATACTTCAACTAACTGTCTTGGCATACAACAGTCAGACAATAATTCAATACAGTAATCTTCTGGAATTGCTTCGAACAACCACTCGGCGTGGCGAAGTACAAGTGGAGCCTCTCTTTTTGGTTCAATTTTACTTTTTGCCTCTTGAGCCTTCCGCTCCTGCCAGTCTCTCTCTGCTCTTGCAATCAAAGGAACGTCGTACAAAGGTACCTCTTCTCGCAAAAATACTGTACTACTTTCCTTGGATACAGGTTCTGTGCCGATATCAATCTTCGTTTCAATGACAACTTTTGATTGTTCAGGTTCCTTTCCATCAGAAGTTCTTCGATGTTTCTCCTCTCCCATCTTCTGCGTTTCTTTCATATTCTGAGCTATATTTTCTTGCCACTTCTTTTCAGCATCGCGATACTGCTGGTAGGAATGCCAAAATTCGTTTCTTAATAGTTCTGCACTGGGTCTATTGTCTATGCTTTCAACTTGTTGAGTAATTTTTGTTTCCTGCACTTCTTCACTGATAGT
>JAGDQP010024722.1:0-27638 GCA_022664845.1 Lepisma saccharinum
AACAACTGACTGCTGTAGCGCGTAGATATCCGGAACTAGAAATAATAATAACTGTATAGCGTGTAAGTACAAGGTGGGATCGTGGATGGAAATGTGTTAAAAATGCAGAGGAAAAGGAGAGCTTAATTGAAGGTTAAGGCCAGGTTTTATTTTCGCGCTCAAACCATGAATAAAGGCATTCTCCCACAGACGGTGTGTTGAGGTCGTAGGGGGTAAAATGTGGATTATGGCAAACCAAGAGAGAGAGATCAAAATTGGTATTGTGGGACTCGGTGTGCAAGGAAACTGAGGCATCCGGTTTGTTGATAGTACTGAAGTGATGATGGTTATTAATTCGAATGTTAAGAGCACTACTTGTTTCCCCCACATAAAAGGCATAACAGAACTTGCAGGTTAGGATGTATATAACATTAGGGGTTGTGGCATGTACCCTTGGTATTGAGGGTGTACCGACCATTAGCAGTATTGATAGTGATTGTGTGAGAAGTAATGACAATCGAGAAGACCTTACATCTGGGTCTCTGGCATGTCTGGGCGCCGATTTGGTGTGGTGGTAAGGAGGGATTCGTACGGACCAAGATGTTTCTAAGATTAGGTGGATGTTGAAAAACTAATCTAGGTCTGGTGGGGAATATTGATCTTGTGTTTGTTCAGATTGGAGAATGTGGAAATTAGAGTGTAGGATTTGTTTGACCTTCGTTAGTTTAGGATGGAAGTGGGTGATTAGAGCCGGTGGTATGGATTTTTGAGCGGGTTGAGTGTGTGAGGAGCACGGCGGATCTGTTTGGTTAGAAGAGTAGCCTCGGTTGACTAGAGCCTCCTGGAGGCGTTGGTTGTAAGTTTCAGCAGCAGAGGTGGTGGAATTCAGGCGTTGTCCTCTGAGGTCAAGGGAGAAAGGAATCGCTTTCTTGGTGTGGTAAGGAAGGGAACTTGAGTAGTGTAAATACTACGTATGGTTGGTGGGTTTTATGTGATTGGAAGTGGTCAGTTTACACTACTCAAGTTCCTATCCGTACCACACCAAGAAAGCGATTTCTTTCTCCCTTGCTCTCAGAGGACAACGCCTGAATTCCACCACCTCTGCTGCTGAAACTTACAACCAACGCCTCCAGGAGGCTCTAGTCAACCGAGGCTAACCTTGTAACCAAACAGAACCGCCGTGCATCCTCACACGCTAAACCCATCGGATCTAATCACCTAGTTCCATGCTAAACTAACCAAGGTCAAACAAATCCTACACTCTAATTTCCACATCCTCCAATCTGACCCAGACACAAGATAAATATTCCCCACCAAACCTAGATTAGTTTTTCAACATACACCTAATCTTAGAAACATCTTGGTCCGTACGAATCCCTCCTTACCACCACACCAAACCGGCGCACAGACATGCCAGAGACCTAGATGTAAGGTCAGCTCAATTTTCGTCACTTCTCCCACAATCACTATCAATACTGCTAATGGTCGGTACACCCTCAATACCAAGGGTACATGCCACACCCCTAATGTTATATACATTCTAACTTGCAAGTTCTGTGATGCCTTTTATGTGGGGGAAACAAGTTGTGCTCTTAACATTCGAATTAATAACCATCATCACTTCTGTACTATCAACAAACCGGATGCCTCAGTTTCCTTGCACACCGAGTCCCACAATATCAATTTTGATCTATCTTTCTTGGTTGCCATAATCCACATTTTACCCCCTACGACCAGCACCTCTACATACCGTCTGTGGGAGAATGCCTTTATTCACGGTTTGAGCGCGAAAATAAAACCTGGCCTTAACCTTTAATAACTCTAAGCTCCCCTTTTCCTCTGCATTTTCAACACATTTCCATCCACGATCCCACCTTGTACTTACACGCTATACAGTTATTATTATTTCTAGTTCCGGAAATCTACGCGCTACAGCAGTCAGTTGTTCTCTAGTTTTGACGTTTTGTCCGCTACGTGTCGCCACTGTCTTTTCAAACTTGTACTTTGTGAACACGAACTTCGCTGTCTTCCTCTCTACTTGAAAAAGTGTGAATACACGAAATATATTGACTTCTTTTTGTGTGTACATGTGAATGTGTGTGATCTAGTGCGTTAGTAAGCTGTAAGTAATCCTGTTTTCTCCTTCATTTGTCTAAAGTTTACCTTAAATTGCCTTCCCGGCTTTCCTTTGTACTAGTTATATATATATAAATTAAATTATAGGTGCTTAGGCACAAGCGAGATAACCAACAAGAAAAAAATAATCCTAACCTCCGACGACACTGTAATTTTCAAAAGACAAATGGTCGGTCTCAGCAAAAGGGATCAGTTCTTATGTCTTAGCTTTTATCACCTCATCGATGATTGACTAGTACAGGTATCCTCGGACACAGTATATTAGTTCAAAGTGTACTTTTTTTAAATTGAAATTTATTTAACTTTTGTACATTACAAATTTACGTAACATTTCGACTCACAGAAGCCTCAGCTTGTGTGTGAGTCTTATTCTCGAATTATCATTAGTTTGTTGTTGTCTGGTTACCCATAACAAATTATTTACACAATATTACTTCTACATCATTGTCATTTAGACTTTCTAACCATTTCAAAACCAGTTTTTTGAATCGGCTTGTTTGTTTCTCTTTTCTAATGTATATAGGTGTTTTATTGTAAATTTTTGGTACAAGATAGTAAATTTGTAATTGTTTGTTTTTAATCTAATTGTTCACTGAAACTAATGATTAGTTGTTCCAATCCGATTCGGAGACCTAGGGTGATTGGATGGTTATTCTTTCACTCCCAGAGAGCTTAAAGTACCCATCGGAAAGACCTAAAATACTCCAATTAGAGACGTTCAAGAAACCCTGCCCTATAGTACTGTGTTGCAAGCCAAGCGCTGACACGAACCTCTCCAAGGTTTCAGTTTGATGTCATCTTCGTATATACTAGTATATCGTCGACGGTTTTACAATGCCGCCTAACAGGCACTTTGGGTGATAATGAATTTTCTGTACGTTTCGACTCGAATTTTGTCAAAGCAGCAGGTTTTTCTTTCTTCCTATTGTTCATGTCCCCGTACGACACCGCCTCAATCTTTAATCTCCCGTTTACGTTTGTGTATCTTTAAATATATCAAACGAGTTACCCATGCTAGACTTTTCGCTCATACTTGAATTTAGGTGTTAAGCTATCAGGATGGATGCCCAAATTTACACTGTCTGCCGTAACATCGCTCCACCGTTCTCTCGTCATACCACTTTCATAGATCATTTGCAGATGATCTACACTCTTCAATGAACTAAAAGCACCTTAAATTATCCCGTCTGTGTCGCCAAGCATTTCAAACTGAATGCACCCTGCCTTTTCTTCAACAGAAACAGTAGAAATTCTTTGCGCCACAAGCTAAATTAATTTAAAACAGGTTAACTTTGTTTGTGGTGTTACGTGTGGTTAACCCTGTTTGTGGAACGTTTTCAGGTTAACGTTCCTCCTCTTACCCGAGGTTTATCAGGTTAAACAAAAGTACTATTTTACATAACATCTACGATAGGAAAGAATAAAGGTTAGTTAAGATGAGAAATGAAAAGAAGCACCTACATCTATTTTTTGGACATATTTTCAGTGTGACGCCAGATAACTGTAATAAGTCTGGCTCTAGTATTGTGTGTGGAACATACAACCTCTTGTTGCGGGGTAGGAAGAGAGGTTAAGTGAAGTTAGGAGGGTGTCTAAGAAAGATATGAAATCTTATTTAGATTTCCTTTATCCGTGTTGAGTGAAGTCTTTTTGGTAACTACATCAAACACATTTTATATAAATGGCACCAAGGAGTCTCAAGTTCTATCCAAAAATAAGAATAACAAACAATACATTAATACGGACATATATCCAAATTTACCGAAGACAAACATACAAAAATCAGATCACCGTCTTCATGCCTTCCAAAGAGCACTGAAGAAGAGTTCTCAGGTTAAAAAAGCAAATTCTCAGACCAAATGCAGTCTTAGGGGCTATACGAGATCGAGTGTCAGTACAGCACTAGAATAAAACAACACGTAAAGGATGCAAAGTCCAATCATCCTGAATCAGTTCTGTCCACACATTTAAACAATCTAAACATAACATTGCATCTATCAGCCTTTGTTCAAGGCTGATTCACATACTGACAGAATAACAAGAGAATCATACTTCACAATCACCAATATACTTCCTTAGACACCCTCCTAACTTCACCTAACATCTCTATCTCACAACAGACCATAAGAACAACAGGTAGATTTCAATATTAAAACCTACCACTACTTTTGTTTAATAGAAACATGGTTTTTATTCCACCATGTTTAAAATGAAACACAAATTTTGTACACATGTAGATATATAGGTAGTGGTAAGTTTTCCTATTTCTTTCTTCTACTCTTCCTCGCGTTTAAACACAGGCGATTATATACTTATTATTATTATTTCCTTCTCCGCTGGTTCTCTATCCTCTTATTCCTTTAGGAAGCCTCTCACAGTCTCCTAATTACCCCCAAACTTTCTTCGCCATTTGGTATTTTCCCGTCTCATTAAACTGGCCGCTCTCTGTCACCTCTTCTATTATATGAACAGGACTTCGTTAAACGTTGTCGCAATTTTATTGTTTGTATCTTGTAAAGTTTCTGTACACCTGTCTTTGAATACTAATGTGTAAAGTACCTTTTTCCTACCCTATTTAATACATAAACCTACACAAGCGAACAATGGAAGCTGATCTACGTAAATCTGACAGATAGACCCTTGGCACAATATCTGCAAACACCCCCAAACCTCACATTTACACATTTTAAAAAAATAAACTGCATCTCATCTCTCACCTTCTGTTTTCCTTGCACACTCGATTATTTGAACAAGGCAACGACCAAATTCTTCCAATACCATTCTTTCTGCTTGAGCATCATCGTGACCAGCACGTTCAGCTTCCTCGGCCTGTGCTAAAAGGCACTGACATGTTGCTTCTACTACTTCTTGTGTCATAAAACTAAAAGGTTGCCTGTAAATAGAAAAAAAAGTGATCATGCTGTGGTCACAATTATAGACATGAGAAACAAATAAAACAAAATGTGAGTTACCTAGTCGACTAGGGCGGTCCATTTGCAGTTAGACAAAGTGACTTCCGGCCGATGTACAGAATTTCGAAACGAAACTCGAGTAATCTTAGAAAAGTAAAACCTGACCGGTTTTGTGGCTAAGACTATTATTACATACACACAGAAGAATAATTGACAATCAGTTGGTCAAGCGTTGGCTTCGCCTTCGGGAGGTCCTGGGTTCGATACCAACGGCCAACAATACATAAATTCAAAAACAATATGAGGAAGAATTCTTTTTGCACTTCTTAAAATTAATGAAAATATTTTGCCATTTTCAATCTAATACCGGTCTATATTCCATTAGAGGGTAATACTGCAGATTGTCAATATCACGGGCTTCTAGTTAAGTATTCGTCAGATAAATCTGTGAGGATATAGAGAAGTAGATATTATTCTGGATTCTAAAGTGAATAAGTTACCAGGTCTCACAGTTTTACGAAGCGGACGTTTCTTCTTTGATATTGATTTCTCGAATTTTATCATGCAGTAAAAAGGAGTTTTAAGAACTTTTTTATAATAAATTTTCACAGAGAAATTGGTGTGAACTTCTATAATTCAGTTTGCTATTCTTTTTCGCCTTGAGATTTGAATATAAAACTCTTTTACTGCACGTACATTACTTTTCTCCTTTTTGAACTTTTCCACCGGTCATGTTCACCTCAGGCAGATTTCAAGCACAAATTCAATGTAAAACAAGTAGTCGGGTCAAGTTCACTCCACCCGTAGGGGAAACTTGACCATGGAAGTTTAAATTTATTTATCGCACTTCGTATTTCTGTACGCTTCGAAAGCACGCGAAAAATAATTCTGGAGCTTTAGACCCACATAATGAAACAATAACGAAGTTTCAACCTCTGATAGATTTGGAGATATTAAAATTTAAAATGGCTCAACTCCACTTCATTTCAAGGTATTTGAGTTTGAAGGGAATTTATAATTTAATAATTAGATGAATACCGCTCGTACTCGCTTGGTACGAACATTGGACTCGTTATATCTCTGGTGGGAGACCACATAAACAATTAATAAAAAAAACTTTTTAAAGACATATTTTTCTTAAAAAATTCGTATTGAAAAAGTACAAATTATTTTGTTTGTTCATGACTAAAAAGAAAGGCATGGGTCGCTAATTGAAGAACTTCTAAAGCAGAGGTGTTGAACCTCACAAGGTCGAGGTTGAAGTTCGATGGCGAGGTCGAATAAGAAGAAAAAAAAAGTCGGGGTCTAGTGGTTATAGCCACTGAACCAAATTTTGTGGGAGAGCTGGCAGAGTTTTTAGACTGAAACATCACACCTCATGTATATATTTCCTTTTCCATTGCATCTTACACCTGGAATCTTAAACCTAAAAAGAAGACTAAGGTCATGCAAGCGGAAACATAAACATCAAAACCAAACATGAATATATATTGAGTCACGTAAAATAATGGAGTTAATGGCATATTATTATTTTGTTAGTATTTCCTTATTTTTAATTACAAATAATAGTGCCTTTTTTGTTATAGAACTTTTATTTTCATTTTATGTTTGGCTGTGCTCACCCATTGGTGTTTCAATTTATTGCGATCGTGTACACGGATGCACGCATAGATGTAAAACAAAGGATACAACGGAAGTCCTTGTTCCGCTTCCTGGGTCCACTGGTCGTGGTTAAAATTTTTCTTTTACACTTTGTTAAATAGATTGACGTGATTTATTGTTTCACTACGTTCCATTAAAATGTGATTCTCAACTTAAACTTAAGCACTAGATTATCTCTGTTTAGAAAAATGCTTTAGAATTATTTCCCATGAAGTATGTTTGATAAATACCGGTGGCCAACATTTGGCTTCTGTTCATTCCCTTTTTAAGACTTCTTGACAGAGGTGAGAAGAGTATTTTGCCTTGGATAACAAAGTCCGTCTCTCTTCTCCCCCCCCCCTTTCTCTCTCTCTCACTCCCTTATATATACAGGGTGAACCCGAAAGATGTGGAGAAACTTCGGGAGGTAATTTCTGAGATCAAAACAAGAAAAAAAAGTCGTGTGTCAAATTCCCGAATTCCGTTTCGTGTAAGAGATACAGGGTTGCCAACTTGGAATCCAAAATCGATTGTTGACAGTTGTAACTGAACAGAAAGATGTGGAAGAACTTCGTGAGGTCATTCCTGAGATAAAAACAAGAAAAACGTTCTCTGGCATATTGTTGAATTTCGCTTTGTGTAAGAGATACAGGATTGCCAATTTGGAGTGCAAAATCGACTGTTGACAATTGTACTGACCAGAACGAGGTGGACAACCTGCGGAAAATAATTCTTGATACAAAACAAGGAAGGTCCTAGGAAAGCAAGTAAAAAGGTTGCATCGATTCGGATGTAGAGGTAGCCGAAGGTGAGGGAAAGTAAAGGTCAGAGCGGTGTAGGTCGGATACCAAGAACAGCAGAGGTGGTGATCCAGGGCAACGTGACACTGTGCGGACTCAGGCTGGAACATTCGACAGGGTACGTTAGTCACTGATGCGACATGTGTACGCCTGCATTGAAAGCCATGGGGGCATTCAGAACATTTACTGTGATTAAACTAGAGGTAAGTAAGCTATTGCTGTGTTGTACGTATGTTGGCTACAAATTACTCGTACTGAGAGCGAAGTGTACATTTCTAGCTATAGTTACTTTACAGGTTATCATTCGTGTATCGCGTGTCTCGCATGACTTCGCCCATCACCTGTGTGTTCGTTGTCCTTATCTTTTCAGTCATTAGCTTTGTGAGCATTCGTCGTAGATGTCCACGTTACTTATTAGGAGCGAAACTTGCGTCTGAGGCACGTATCGTCTCGGTCATGCGACGCAACCATCAACTACCAGGCTGATCCTGTTTATTGAGCCACCTCTGTCTGCGAAACTATGTATGGTACAGTTTTTCATGATGTTCGTATGTACAGGTTTCCTGTTTGGATGTCTGAACCACCTCCCGCAGTTTCTCCATTTCTGTCTAATAAGGTACAATTGTCAACATTGGATTTTGGATTCCAAATTGGCAACCCTGTATCTCTTACACGAAGCGGAATTCGAGAATTTCCTAGAGGACTTTTTTTTTTCTTTTCTTGTTTTGATCTCAGGAACCACCTCCCAAAATCTTCCCACATCTTTCGGGTTCACCCTGTATATATGGTAAAAAATAATAATAATAAAAAAAAAAATAATACTTTTATGGTACGTTTCGCAAAAACGTTTTCAACTGGTAAGAGAGAAAATGGACAGAGCGGACAAGTGTTAAGGAAATGCCATGTTGTCAATTGATGCTGGGTGACAGTGTGGCCAGGTTATGGAGGCGTGAAAATGAATGGGGAGGTGCGGAAGTTGAGACTTGGAGGAGTAGCGATGGTTGTTGATGGTATCATGGTGTCTACTAATTTTGACCTGAAATTCCTTGAGTTTTCCATGATAATTTTTTCCAAATTCCCTGAGTTTTTAGTAGTGGAACATGTGTAAATAATACCCAATGACATTTTATTTAATCCCACCACCACCCAGTCTCAGCAGTGGGAATCGAACCCACGACCTCCGCCTTGCCTTGGCACCAACTGTGGACAGGTGGTCATAATTTTCCCTGAGTTTCACTCGTAAGTTATAGATTTCCCTGAGTTTTCCAGATTTATAAAATTCCCTGAGTATTCCAGGTTTTCCAGGGCTCTAGACACCCTGTGTATGTTAGAGGAGTTAGGGATTCGTCAACGTAGAAGGCGGAACATAGGTTACAGAGTAAGAAATAAACAACGTTGGAAGATATGCAACTGGTGGAGTGTTGGAAAGAGTGCGTCTTGTGAGTGACAGGATGTACGAAGAAAAGACTGGGATTAAAAATAGGACAGGTTTTGCAGCGGGGTCTATTGCACTTGCCAGGTTTGGAGGGAGGGGGTGGGATTGGTCCAGTTCTGGTGAGAATGGTGTTGAGATTTGGGTGGTTGCGGGAGACAATTTTGGGTCACGACGGGAAAACTCTTTCAGTTGCAGCTGGCGCAGTTGAGTTTAGGGTGTGGCCAGTTTGAGGAGCTTTTGGAGAACCGATGTTTGGGTTGGTACTGTGAGAGAAGATTGGGAGCGGAGGGAGCCTCGCGGGGAGGTCTGTTGAAGTTGGGGTGATTACGGGCACGGTCCAGTTGTTTACGGATGAGGTGTTTGGGATATCCACGGTCAATGAGAGCTGAGGAGAGGGCACTGAAATAGTTTTGATGCAGGTCATCAGAGGAGCAGATGCGGGAGCCCCGGACAGCAAGAGCGTATTGAAGGGAGCGTTTGGTATGGTATGGATAGGAGCTGTTGAAATGGAGATACTGCAACTGTTGGTAGGTTTGATGTGTCTCAAGTCGATTGTTCTTGAGCTAGACATCCACATCAAGGAAATTTGTGTTCCCTCGAGAAGGACCAGGTGAACTTGACGGAAAGGTACAGTTGAGGTTTTGCAGAAATGTTTCCAGAGACTCTTGTTCGTGGGTCCAGATCAAGAAAATATCGTCGTCGATCAAGAAAATATCAAACTCTTCTAAAATACATCAACAACCATCGCTATTCTTACAAGTCTCAACTTCCGCACCTCCCCATACCTGAACACACTTCTTATCACGGCTGCACCTTTGATGAAACCTTTCGGGTCAGAATCCTGAAAGTCCTGAACTCTGACTCACCTTCCACAGTTAGAAAGAAATGGGAGCAGACGTACATCTCTATCCTTTCCGCCAACCATGAACCCGGACTCAACTGCCTGTAACTCCCTGCAGCGCAGTGTCTTCTTCTTCTTTTCTCTTCTTTGTTCCGTCTCTAGTTGCTCTTTTATTCTATTTTTCTATATTGTTTCTTTGTTCTCCCTCTTCATCTTTATTACTATTATTTCCCCCTCCCCTCTGATTGTTTACCCCCTTATTCCTTCAGGAAATCCCTTACCTTCGAACTTTCTTCTCCGTTTGGTGTTTTCTTCGACTATCTAGTCATTTTCACGCCTCCATAACCTGGCCACACTGTCACCCAGCATCAATTGACAACATGGCGTTTCCTTAGCACCAGTTCCGCACCTGTCCACTCTGTCCATTTTCTCTCTTACCACTTGAAAACGTTTTTGCGAAACGTACATCTTTTCTATTGTGTTTGTGAAGTTACTGTACACCTGCCTCAAGAATCTACCATGTAATTATCCTTATTTTCTTTTTTTTTTCTGTTTTACCATTATATATATTGTCTGGATGCATCTATCCGTCAATATTTTTATCTTTGTGGATCGTTTCAATATAAGCAATATTAAGAATTATTTTAACTTAAACCATTTTAGAAGAACGAAATTCCGAGAAGTGGAATCTGTCAATTCTCGGAAATTAACATATTTTTGGGAGGAGAATCTTCTAATGCCTTCGGTTATGGCCTCACGGGATAAGATTCTTATATTGGGGAAATATAAAGATGTTCAACACACAAAGATTTATAGCAGAAGTGGAGGAGTGCTTGTGAGAATAGGTAGCAGAGATTACATTATTTATTTAACAACCTCCAGACTCAGCCCAATTCCGGCCATTTTATGGTCTCACTCAGTGTCATCAAGCAAATGCCGGGATGAAACCTTAAATATAGCCCTGACCGCTATCTTCCCCATCACCAACCGTATCTCAGCTCGAGCCCCTTAAAAAAAATCCCTTTGTTTTCTTTGGATCAATGTGTAACTTATATCTCTGTGAAACGCTTTTGTACAGTTATGTATGCAGTTCAGATAAGCAAAAGTAAGAACTGAATTTTATAATGCCCTTTGTTTTACTTAGATCAATGCGTAACTTACTTATTATCTTCTTTATATATTAGTGTATTTTACATTTTTTGTGGTTTGGATTTTTTGCAGTGTTGCCACGTTAGAGCCGAAAAAAGTCGAAAAGGGGAATTTTAAGCGTTAAATCTGAAAATAATTCCCGCCATTTATTCCCCCAACTGAGATGCAACTGCTATACAACATCCGAAAACCTATTTTATTATGAATCCAAAGAGGTATAATTTGTACCAATCGAATAATTAGTGTGCTTGCTATTCCAAGATGGCGGCTTGAGCACAACTTTCATTTTTGGGGAATTTATATATTTGAATCAAAAAGCTATATAGAGTGTCCATACAAAATTTCTTGCTTGTATGTTTTTTTTTTCTAAAGCTCCATTTTGAGCCTATAATGACTGGACTAAGATTACAACTTCATCTGATTGGGCATTTCCACATGCAGACATGCAGGGGGCCAGAGTAATCTCTCAGATCTTCATATATTATTGGACATGTTTTTTTTTTGTTTCGCTCAAAAAAAATTCTGGCCCGACTTAGACTGCTTTGAAGTTTGAGGATAATTTGTCGCTAGTTTCGGCGCAAAAAATTTGTAACTGCTATCTCATGAACTATTAAAGGTATTTTTATTTTTTTCACTCTGAAAGCTCATTGAAATTCCTTTCAAATGTATATACAATGAACTCCGTAGGGCGCTTTTAGGGTGTGATATTAATGGAAAACTGAAATTTTAGCTCCTTTTTTAAGTCTCAAAATCTCAAAGAAAGCCACCCGCAAAAAATTTCAAGAGCAATACCTCAAGATGAACATATATAAATTTCACGGGATTTCAGATTTACACAGTATTTTAATAATCAAATTTACATGGGTCATTCCATGGAAAATAATTACACAACAGTGTACTTCAGAACACGACCAACTTCGAATTTTACGAAATTTGGTGAGTTTACATTACTCACGAAAGTAAGTCATCATGCCCATTTTTAGTCTCATAAATGTCCAGTGTTGGGTTAGGTACTGACCTTAAACTGTACCTTAGGTACTTCTTTACGTACTTGACCTAGTTATTGCTAAACAGTGGTGGAAATGATATCAAGAACTAAGAGGTTGCTGGTTGAGTAAAATATCACTCCTATATTGTTATTAATAATAATAATAATTACTATTACAAACGCTTATTATTGAGCAGGTTAGGTTCAGTCAAGTGTAATCTAACGCTTGTTAAAAAATACGGACATTTTGATACAGCATCTTGAATATTAATAACAGATACAAGAATGAAACCAAAGGAAGGAGTGAGAAAAAGTAGGAATTTCAATACTAAAATGATAAATAATTAATAGAAACTTTTTTCTTCCGCACAGACACACATCTTTCACCATGCTTTTCATTTACATATGAATCAGTGATTGTAGAAAGGCCCTATGTCCGTTTTGCCTAGTCTTGAGAAAAATGGAAACAACTGTATACACTATTGCACAAGTCATAAATTGTTGGCCGACTACTGCCATTCGAAAGATTACACTAGTAACTAATGAAAGGTAAAGAATCAACAATGTAGGTTTATTGACAACTGGGAAATGATTATTTATTCTGCTTGGACTTGGGGCCTTTCTGTAATCAAAGGTAGCTAGTGGGAAATTATAACTAGTTTGTCCTCTTTTATACATCTTAATCTGAACCAAAGTGCACAGTTATAATCAGTGTCTTGTTGGGAAAGAAAGTCATGTAACCATGAGGTATTTTTAAATGTATAGAAGTACTGAGAAGTACGTGTTAATGAAAAATATTAGAGATGGGTTCAGGATACCTCGATACTTGCAAAGTATCGGTAGATACCGAAACTAATGGAGTCGATACTTCGATATTTTTTAAGACTAATATCTTTCTCTAAAAATAATTCCATGGTAGATCGTTAGGTCTGTAACTTGCATCTAATATCTTGAATTTTGTTTATGGCCTTTAGGCATCTATGGCTCAGGACAGAGTTAAATTATAGGAAAGCAATATACTTATTTAAATTTTAAATAATGTATGTATTAATTAATACACTGAAAGACATTGTGAAAAAAGTATGAAATATCAAATATCGAAGGTTAGAAGTAAGTATCGAGAGTATCGAAAAATTCTGGTAGCGACCCATCTCTATTTGTTGAGATATAAAATTCTAGGAATGTTTTTTGTATGTTTATGTTTTGATATACCCTTTTAAGTGAAAGAAGTATAAACTTTAACAGTTTCAAATTTTAAAAAAACGACTTCCACTCTTTAAAACAAAGTTGTAAAGAATTGCATACAGCAGCGTTTCGTAAAATGTGGTCCGCGGTCCTCTGAGTCTCGATTAGATTGAGCTTTAGAATTCCAGTTCATGACAATTGCGTTGTACTCTGGACCCCTAAGAATACAATGGCTATTCAAAAGTTGGAGAACTATGCCCCTGCTCATTTGTGTGACCATAAGCGCATTCTTACTTTGCACTGTTCAACAGGTCTCTTGCGAGTGAAGTATACAAGGTAGATAAAAATCTTCGGTAAACGTTATTTTGTATGGGCCATTTTAGCAATTTTGATTTCATGAGTGCAACGCTTACTAAAATCCACAAATATTTATGCCCCAGGTGGGGTTCGAATCCGCAAACCTTGGAAACGCTGGCCTAATGCCTCAGCCCGTACCTTAGCACATGAAAGGTAGAGATGATACAAATTCTATTATGAAAAATGAATGGCTTATAGATCTACAAAATAGCCCTGAGTTATTAAACAGAAACCAACATCTAATTTCTTTCAGCTATAAAATCCTAATAGGAAAGTGAATATTAATTAATATTGTTTGAAAAATATTAGTGTGAGGGCATTAATAAAGACTCGAAACCAAAAATTGCCTCCGAAGAGAGCTACAGTAGGGTGGTCCGTAGAACCTCCAAATAAAATTGGTCCGCACTTGAAAAAACAGTTTGCGGAACGCTGGCATACAGTATTTAAGATCAAACTATACAAAATTATTGTAAGTATTTAAGATAGAAGAAGATAATACAGTAGAATCGTTAAACGATAGTAAACATTATATTTGTGTATTACTTTTGATTACATATGTATAATTTGCATTGCCCCATATAGCACGGGATATCTCTATTCCTGGGATATCCGATTTAGATCCACAATATGCGTACAATGTCTCAGAAGATTTGGGATCAAATAAGTATATTCCTAGTATATTATTTTTGCAATATTAAAAGGATATTCTGAGTTGGAGTTTCAGAAATATTCTGAGAATATCTCCAAAGAATAATTGTTCTCGACATATTCGTAGAATATTCTACGCACATACCAAGAATATCGTAGAATATGCTTGGGAAATTCGTAGCATATTCCTAGAATATACCTGTGCTGTGTGGGGGTAGAACAATGTTAAAGAAAGTACCAAGTACCGAAGGTCAAAAATAAATATCAGTATCTAGAAATTCTGGTATCGACCTCTCTCTAATTTCTATACTACTTAATTACTTTTAATTAAATATGTATAATTTGTATTGTAGAACAATGTTGAAGAAAGTAACGAAGGTCAGAAATAAGTATCGGTATCGAGTATCTAGAAATTCTGGTATCGACCCATCCTTAAAAAAACATACAAAAAGTGCTGATGAATATTTAAAAAAAATAACAATCCGTAATGATGTACTGTTCAGCAACACAAATTGTCTATTGTGTTGCCAACAGGATACCAACCTTTTGAATAATATAATCCAGAAGTGCAGAAAAGCCTCATGTCCTGGACATAGGGCCCTTTTACATGTGAAAACTTCACATTCGGATTTCTCGCTTATTATTGCAGGTAGAAAAGCCTTTCCTTCACTCAACGGTGACCTTACATCTAAAGAAGTTAAATTCGGTGAAAACTCAAATTCGCCAAAAAGTGGACATAGGGCCTTTCTGCAATAAGTGATTCATATATTTTACGAGTTTTCTTTTTTCGAAAGGGCATTCAATGCTGAGCATTAGCGGCGTCTATTTGTTTCTTGATACAGGGTGGTAACACCAACAAATTTCGAGGGATGATACATAAAATAATGAGAACATCTTAGTCATCTGGGTGGAAATTCGCCGAGTTTAGAAGCTACAGGCAAATGAACTGCAGAGTTTCAAATACTCAATACAACTAACGGTAGAGTTGATGCGGCAGGCTATCGTCAAAGGCTTCAAAAACTGCTCCATCTAAATTTGCATATTTCAAAATTTTGCATTGGGCGCGCAAGGGATTTCTCGAAAGAAGTAGGCGATCCCCAGATATTCTTTAAAGAAAAGTCGCAAAAGAATTATCGTTACTTTCTGAGAAGTCTTTCCATTCATGCTCATTTCGACCTTCCCTGGGAACCTCTACTTCTTTTGGGTAATCCATAGCGCACTCAATGCTCGAATATGCATTTTTAACATATCAGATTTTGAAGTCTTTAATGATAGAATGCCGCCATCAGCTCTACCGTTAATGATGTTGGAAATTTGAAGCTTTAAAGTGCAGGGTTACACCTCTCACTCTTTCTGTCGCCTGTAGCTCCCAAACACATCGAAATTTCCACCCCGATGATCAGAACATCTTATCTTATTTTTTTTATGCACTAATATCTCTAAGTTCGTCACCGCAATAATTACCCCCCCTGCATAAAGTTTCAAGTGCGTCATAATTTTTGTTTAACTGAGAAGAATCAGGTTTCTTCCTTTCTCCTTAATATTTTGTATATGAGACAAAGATAATGAGAATATCTTCTTGAATCTACAAGAATCTATGACTGTTTCTGTTTGAGACCCAAAAGTGTGCTCTCTATTGTTAAGAATAGTACATTTAAAACTAGAATTTTGTGGCGTTTCAGATGGGTACTTCTGTGAGTGAAATTACATAACGCAGTAATTTGATTGTAATATTTGGAAGTGGGTGTTGCGATTTTCGGGATGGTTTTGTTATATCAAGTGTAGGTATGGGTTTTCTGGGTTAACCTTGTACTGTGATACATTTAGTTCTAGCTCTTAATATCATCTGTTGTAACTTGGAAAGCTGAGAAAGCACCTACTTGTTTGTGCTCTATTACGTATTATATACGAAAGGTCATAGATAATTATTAGGCATGTCTTGTCTACGAAACGAGAGAAAATATCCGTTAAGATTATAAAGGGAGACATGCCTAATACACATACGCAATACTTGGAATTCTGAGCTCCTTACTTCAAATCTAAGATGTCTGTTTTCTATAAATAAATAAAACTAAAATAATTCAGGTGGAAATATAGCATCCGTTAAATTCTATATTTCATTGTTCGAATACCTTTGTGGCACTACGGGACACCATTCCTGTTCCTAGTGTGAAATTTAATTTCCTCCATTCATTTTTTTTTTATCATGCTAAACTCCTGAAGCAACAAATGTGAGAAAGTATATGTTTCACTTCCAATGATTTAAATTCATTTGTGCCCTTTAGGTAGCGATGGCTCATGCTGGGATAGGGTAGGGGAAAGGATGCAGGAGTGAATCGACTGGAGTCTAGGCTGAAGGTATCATCGACATTTACTTGGTCAGACTAACGACAAAACCCTAAAAATACCTGTCAGGGTGGTCAGTCGGTGTCAGCCTTGGATGGAATGGTGATAAAAAAAAGCATAAAAAATGATGGCTCTCCACCAAATTTCAGCTCAAAAGATGCTAACCTAACCTAAAAATAAATTAAAGTGTTTTTTTTTTAAAATTATTTTTTGGTAGTTCAGCGATATCTCGGTCGGATTTGCACCTTCGATGACCTTTCCTTTTTTAAATTGAAGATATTTTCAAGCTCTACAAGATGGTAATTCGTGCAGATTTGTTGGCGAAAATTAAAATTTTGAGGGAGGTTAGAAAATTTGAAAATTGAATTTAAAAAAATGAAAGACAACAGTTGGCTGGAAAAAAAATGTTATGTATTTTTAGTGGTTCTATAACCATGATTTTCTTTCAGATGTTTTAAAGTGGTAGAATATACGGAAACATAAATAAAAAAAACATTCCTGTCGCTTTTAAGGCGTTTTACATTCGTTCCTTTAGCTCACAATGGTTGGTGGTGTCCTCAAATCTTGCAACGTGAATTTAACTCATTTCCCGACGTCAGTTGGGTGACAATACAACATTCCATTGCTACTTTCATATATTTCTATATATGTATATATTTTTAAAACGTATGTTAATATTTGGTTATTACAGACTTCTGCATTCTAAAATAAATACTAGCCTGCACCGGGACTGGGTTTGGCTGGTTGCAGAACACTTTATAATTTGGGCCACAAAATATTAGCTTGAGAAAAGTATGAACACTGAAATAACCCGAAAAAGTAAAAAAGGACTTTCTCAACGCTGCAAATTAACAAGAACAACGCCATCAGTTGAGCACAGAGATTGGAAATAAGACACGTGCACTGTAAATACAAATTCGAAAGAGTGCCTTCGTGGACGTGAAAGGTCTCGGGTTCGAATCCCGCTCGGGACAGCGCTTTTTCTTTAAAAATATATTTCTATATGTTCATATTTATTATATATTAATTGCTAGGATGTATCTGGATCCATACCAAGCGATGTGTGCACGGTACGTCCAGAGAGAGCTGGGCGGCGAGCCGGTGGGGGACGCAGCCTACGGTTAGCGGTGGGCATACGCAAAAGGCTTGTTAACATTCTATTCCACCTGTCAATTTTCTATTTGGTACACATAAAATTCATTTTATCTTTATCTGATTCAATCCCTGTGCTGTCATTTGCACGGTCGAGACAGTCGTAATAACATTTTTTTTCAAAAGACATCCTTTGCTTAAACAATTCGTACTAAAAAGTAACGGAAATTAATTCTGTTCATGCATTATTAAAAAGAAAATCATGGGGTGCGCTGTCATATACAGTCACTATAAATTCCTCCATTTGCGCCCCCCATTAGTTTCTTTTTAATCATGCATGAACAGAATTATTTTTTGTTACTTTTTAGTATGAACTGTTTAAGAAAAGGATGTCTTTAATTTTTATATTACAACTGTCTCGACCGTGCAAATGAACAGAACAGGGAATGGGATCAGACAAAGATAAAATGATTTTTTTGTACCAAATAGAAAATTGACAGGTAGAATAGAATGTTAACAACACTTTTGAGTATGCCCAACACTAACCGCTCGCCGCCCAGCTCCCTTCGGACGCACCATGCCCTCTCCCTCGGTGTGCATCCAGATACATCCTAGCAATTATTAAGTAATAAATATGAACATATAGAAATATATTTTTAAAGAAAAGTACTGTCCCGGGCGGGATTCGAACCCGATGTCTTGACTAGTCGTCCACGAAGGTGACCTGGCAAGCCGCTCCTTCGAATTTGTATTTACAGTGTACGTGTTATGTAAGAAGCCCGGTCACGTGTCTTATTTCCAATCTCTGTGCTCAACTGATGGCGTTGTTCTAGTTAATTTACACCGTTGAGAAAGTCCTTTTTTATTATTTTGTTTCGGGTTATTGGTGTTCATACTTTTTCTTAAGCTAATATTCTGTGGCCCAAATCCTAAAGTGTTTTGCAACCAGCCCAACTCGGTCCCGGTGCAGGCTAGTATTTATTTTAGGATACAAAATATCAACATATGTTTTTAAAATATAGAACCCGACTTACTTTTTCCATTAATATCATACTCCAAAACCACCGTACAGAGTTTATTGTGTACGCATTTGAAAGATTTCAATGAGCTTAAAAAAGAAAAAAAGGAGAAGAAAAAACCCAATAGTTCCTGAGAAACAGCAGTTTAAATTAAAACTAGCGACAAATTGGCTTAAACTAGCGACTTAAACTTCGAAGCAGCCTAAGTCGGGCCAAATTTTTTTTTCTTTTGAGCGAAACAAAAAATACGTGTTTTATAAATTTATATCTAGAATAATATATTTCAATTTCATTAAAATCTGAAAGATCTGGCGGACAAATATTTTAATATCAGCCTGAATTGAAATGGATTAGGCCATGGCAAACCACCACTGGTTTACCCAGGAACTTTCGGGTCATAGACCTGTCCCGGGCAGAACACCTATCATCATCCTGAAGCAGAAAGATGCATGTTCACTACAAAAAACTAACTATTTATCGGTATAGCAAGCAAAGAGTATGTTTTCTTAACTAAATAATCTGTTCATGTATTTTACAACTAACTCATTATGTTATAATAATAGATACACACCTCGCGCCACTTGCAGTAATTGGTTGTGGCCTAAACGATATTGTATCTTGAATTTGTGCTGAAAGTTTATTTTTAACTGCCGTCTGCTGTTGTACTCGTACTTCAGCTGCATCAGCCAGATCTCTTAGTGTCTTTTTCTCCGAACTTTCTTCAAAGTTCCTACACCCTATACACTTGCATATACTGGAACAGGGAATCTTGGCCTGAAGAAAAAATAAAAACAGAATGCCAATGAAAAAACCATTCCGCAAAATAACACTGGTCTTATTACTACAAAAAAGGAATTCTAGCTCAACTAATTCATCTTCTTTATTTGACAATTGACAGTCATTTGGGTGTCACAGGTACACTCATGTTCAAAATTTTTTTTCGCATGTCTTTATTTTACCGTTTTTGACATATAAAGTTTTTCTCCTTGTATTCTAGCGTTCGCTTAATTGTCATATATGTGAAGTATGTGTAAACTAATATTTCCTGAAATTTTGCCACAAAAATATTAATAAATAATGAAAATATAACGAAAAAGTCGAAACATGAAGAAATGATCGAAAAAAATTACGTCCAAAACTAAGAGATTTGGCAACATAGGGAAATTGAGAGGAAAGAAGGGATATTTCTCTTGGCTCTATGAAACAGTGTATATCTTTAGTATTACCAACAACTGAGATTACAGACAAAACATATGCAGTGCACAATCATGTAGTATAAACTATTATGTCCCCGAGAAGCGAGAAGAAAGACACAATATTGGCTTGAAATTTCAAAGTGAAGACTGTCATTCAATGCTGTGCTAATAAACGCAAATGAAAGTACAACAGTCCAGCGCCCTCTGTGGCGTACGGGTTAAGCTTGGCGACCCCGATACAAAAGGCTGTCTGTCAGTTTGAGTCGCCTCTTCGTCCAGAGTATTTTTTTCCCGAATGGAAAACGGCATGATTAATTTTCGTAAATTAGATTACCCTTAGTATTAATTAACTGTTGATAGGACGATTTCTATTACGTTACGAGTGAGGAAAAAATCCGTCAGAAAGCGAACCTATTGTCTGCTAGTTTCAATGAAGCAAGAGAAATATGCGGGTAACTGCATTCTCTCCATGAATTTACTGAATTCAATTTAATTTATGGCGCTTTGGGCCTCTATATTAGGATGACGATGACGAGACGTCCTGTTTTTAACGGCTGTCCTTTTTTCGTCGTGAGACTCGTTGTTCAGGAAAATTGTTACCGGAAAAGCAGATGTCCCTTTTATTGCTACAAAGAAGTCGCCAATCTGTTCACTTAATTTTTTTCTCAAATAACTCCCAACAATCGCTTCGCAGGAGTTAGTAAATAAAGAGAACGTAGGCGCGGCATCATACTTTATGTTGTCTTAGTAGTTTCTGAGTTGAAAGTTGTCAAGAGACGAACAGAGTGGTTAAGTAAGGATTCTCAGCACTTGCTGCTTAAGCCTGAAACGCATCCCCTCTATTACCATATTAATTCTCCTAAATTGCTTTAAATAATCCTTTTATTTCACTTCAAGTGTATTTTAAAGGATGGACTTCTTTGTTTAGGAAAAAGGTTTAAAAAAGTTTCAATGGAATACCTTTAAATAAGCTTGAACTTTTGATTTTCTTGAAATACTAATTAATAACTGGGTCAGTATCATGCTCATATCCTCGATTACACATGATATATTTTCTTCACAACTGTTTAAAAATACTTTTGTGTTGATGAATATTTAATATTATTTTGTTTGTGTTAAACAAAAAATCACCAACGAACATCACAAAATTTTACAAATGACCTTCATTCATAATTTCTCTTCATTTTCAAATTATACATATCTTTAGTAACTTGTGGAGTACCGAATTTAAAATTGGCAACATGATTCATACCGTCGTGAATCACAGAAAAAGGCTCAAACGATAAGACTTGGCTAGACATGAGCAGGAAAACATCTGCCACACAAGCTATAATCCGTGATGTAATGTTTCGCGTTGACGCCCAGAGCAAAATACAGCTGTCAGACCCTTGAACAGTCAATTCCTGTATCTAGCTGGATTGATGTTCGAACCCCTTGAAACGCACATACACTGTTTTTCGTTAAATCTTTTTTACTTTTTTGTGTTCTTATTTAGTTCTCATGTTTTAGTTTTATACTTTTACGTGTATTTTTCGTTTTAAGTTTCCTTAATTTAGTAAATTACCAGGCATAAATGGATTTTGTGCACATGCGATTTTTCATTAAAATACCAAATTATATTTTATCAGTCACTAGCTGATATGCCCGCCCGTTGGTGCAGGATGAATAAAATATGTTCGCAACTGTCATCGGGACTGTCACCAATACTCACTTCTCCGTGGCGGGCTGCGCCCTTATCTTTGGGAGTTTTGGAGGCTGCGCCTTCTTTATCGTAACCGGACTTTACGGGGGGGGGGATTCGTCCCCATGGTGCAGTTCTGTTACGGCTGTTACTACTACTGTTATTGAATTGATTTTTTATGACCTTCAGCCATTAAGGCTCAGGAAGACTACTACTACCCAGCAAACCAAATGCCGACCAAGACGGCAAATGGTCGGGCCGGTGTCGGGGATAGACAGAACCCAAACTTGTAGTCGGGAAATGGTTGGGGGAAGGTTGGCGTGCAGCCACAAGTGGCGTTTTGTCGTCAGACCGTTTCCTGGCTGCCGTTGGCCTCTGACTTGCCGGCATAGAGATGAAACCACGACCATCCCCCAGCACTTAATGGTGGGAAAAGGATGGGACCCTGTCCATTGCCTTAGGTCGGGAAAAGGGGGCTCCCTGTCCATTTGCTGATGGTCGAGAAAACAGCGGGGTCTCGTCTATTCTTGATGGTTGTGAAATAAGCAGAGTCCCGCCCACTTCCTGCTGGTCGGGAAAAGGTTGGGCTCCGGCCATTTTCCGACAGTTTTAATCTGGAATTTATGTATAAAGTATCGGTATTCCGCTGTAAAACAATTCTGCCAGCAGCCATAGAATATAGAAAGGAGAGCCTATTCGACGCATCCCAGCTCAGCTGGAGTGGCGCTGATGTTTTTTGTGTCCATTTTGTATTTTCTAATTCACAATTATCAAATGAAATGTCGCAACGTAGAGATGTCCACTGGAAGCTGAGTATAACTCAGAGTTTCTCAACCTGGGGGTCGCGAGAACAGGATGAAATATAAATTTAACGAGGATTTTGTAGATTCAAACTATATTAATTTCAAAGAAAGTATTTTACACAACATTTACAGTTTACAGTTTTGAGAACATATTTACTGTTTTCGAATTTAATACACAACATTTACACTTTTCTGAGTGTATACTCGTAATATAAAAATACCACTCTATCAGCAATGAGAAAATACAACAAAGAAAATGATATTCGCACACTACCGACATAAAAAAAGTACTTCATGGATGGGTGGAGATTCCAACTGAGGACTCTTCATACCATCCCTCCGGACTACTTTACGAGGTCGAGGCCTATCCATGACAACTTGATAAGCATTCATTGAAGCACCGTTGATTGAGTCTTCACTCCGAAAGTTAAAAAAGATATTTTTTTTCGCTCCATTTCGGGGAATATAATAATTTCTGTGACATGATTATACAGCGCATGCATTATGTTTGTAACCTTTGTTTTAGTAATGTTTCATTTGAGTGAACATTTCCCTATTTTCTGTTTCAGATAGTATTAAAGGTATGGACTGTTTCGGCGAGCGAAAACAATTTCCCTTCTTTTCCTCTAAATTTCCCTGTTGCCAAATTTATGACATTTTGACTTAGAAATTTTTCGACAATTTCTCAATATTTTTTCTTTCTAGTTTCGTTATTTATTAATATTTTTGTGACAAAATTTCAGGAAATATTCGTTTTTACATACTTCACAAGTAGAATAATCAAGCGAACGCCAGAATCCAAGGAGAAAAATATTATTTGTCAAAAACTGTCAAATAAAGACATGCGAAAATTCTTTTGAGCATGAGTGTACCTACTTCGTTACTCCCAGGTAAGAGAAGCTAGTAGTTGACCCCACTAGTCTAATGATCAATTACAATGTCCTTTAAGGTAAGGTTTTTAAAGATAGTTCATTCTAGCGCCCTCGCTCTCACCAAGATTAGAACTCTCGCCACAGATTCCTCTAGCTCTGTGCTTCTTGCTCTCCTATTCCCATATTAACTATAGCTAAATTAGTTTCACAATAAGAAGAGCCTAATTGCAGTTTAATTATAAAAGCATTGAAACAATACGAACATTACTAAACAGCAAACTATTATTCCTGAATGTTTCTCTTCAACTTTTCTCTACTACTCAACTTCTCAAAGTTTTCTCAACTACTTGATGGTTCAGAAAACCAATTATTTTAAGTGACTGGACTATAGTGCGACCATAATGACTTGATAGCTGGAAGTAATATAAATAAATGGTACTCAGCTATCAAGTCAATATGGTCACACTATAACTACGAAAGTTGTGAAACCAATATCAAATTGTTGAACATGAACACTACTAAAATTCATTACAAACCTCATAACATTCACAGTAGTTCTTTAAACAGCCCGACCGCTTGCAATTGCACCCTTTGTTGTGCCTTCTTTCATCTCCCACATTTCCCTTCCCTATCTTTGGTCTAAACGCTTGTGGATTTCTTTCTAAACAGGCTTTTATAGCTCTCTGCCTTTCCTCTTCATGATCCAAGTTGTTGTAGCAGTTTGCGCAGTTACACATATTGCAGAACTCCCCATTAGCGAAACAGTCACAGTAACTGAAAATAAAGCAATAAACTTAAAAGTAGGAAGATGTTTTTTAAAATTAATATAACTGAAAGGAATGAATAATTAGGCTATAATGTTGAGTAGAAACTGAACACATCACTATTGCCTTGAAATGATACGCCTCATTCAACAATAAAATCTAAAGGATAGAAATAAATCACACTCATTAAGAACACTACGTAGAATTCAGGAGCTTTCACTGATCGACACACAAATTATTCATCCCATAACCACTCTTCAAATTTGGCATAAACTGCAGAAAATTTGCTGTAGTTATAATCCTGCACATTTTGAACAGAAACCCTTAGTAGTTTAAGAGCACCTGAATTTCTTCATATAAAGATTAGATCCCTACGAGTGGTGTCATTCGAATGACTGCTCGATTACGGCAAGAGCTACAGGTAATTTTATGGAAGTCAAAAATTTTGTTTAAAAAGCGACGTAATGTGTAAGGGTTGAACGTAGTACGAGGAGTGTTCAAAAAGTATCGAACCTTATTTTTTCCCGCGTAAACCATTGAAGCGCGAGGGACTTTCTTCAGTGTAGATGTAGAGGGGACACTCATGCGCAGTCGTGAATTTTTTACTGCCCGTAGAAAGCATCAGTTGCTGGCAGTCGGCCAACGAGTGAAGACGTGTAGTGAGCGTTCGTCGGATTTCAGTGTTTGTAAAATGACAGAAAAACTTCAGCAGCCATATTGCATCAAATTTTGCCAAAAGCTTGGCGATACCCAAGCGGAAACCATTCGCAAAATTCAACAGGCCTTCGGGGACGATGCCATAAGCACCTCACGCATAAAGGAGTGGTAAAACCGCTTCAAAGATGACCGCACATCAGTGGACAGTGAACCACGTTCAGGTAGGCCCTCAACAAGCCGGAATGACAATGTCATTGGGCAAGTGCGGACTCTGGTCTTGCAGGACCGTCGTATCACAGTCCGAGAAATTGCGAACGAGACAAGGGTAAGCAGCGGATCGGTACATTCAATTTTACACAAGGATTTGTGTATGAGAAGTCTCCGTGAAATTTGTACCGAAGCTGCTAACAATGGAGTAGAAGCGATGGCGTCTGGAAATCGCACAGGACATGCTGAACAATGCAAACAGTGACCCCAACTTTCTGAACACCGTGATCACAGACGATGAAACATGGGTGTATGGGTGCGACCCAGAAACCAAGATGCAGTCGCCACAGTGACAACATCCGTCAGCTCCGAAACCAAAGGAAGTACGGCAGGTCCGCAGCAAAGTCAAGGTCATGTTGACCGTTTTCTTTGACTCTCGTGGTGTGGTACATCATGAGTACGCCCCACAAGGTCAAACCATCACAAAGGAGTACTACCAGGATGTCCTTCGTCGCCTTCGTGATGCTGTGCGGCGCAAACGACCGGATCTGTGAGCAGCGAAAACTTGGCAGCTCCATCATGATAACGCACTGGTCCATTCCGTGCATTTGATTCAGGCTTTCCTCGCCAAACACAACATTCCTGTGGTTCGTCAGGCTCTCTACTCATCCGACATGGCTTCGTGTGACTTTTGGCTGTTTCCTAAGTTGAAAATGCCGCTCAAAGGGACCCGATTTGAGTCAAGAGAAGACATCATGCGGAATGCGACGGAACGGTTGCTCACCATTCCAAAAACTGCGTTCCAGACGTGTTTCCAACAATGGAGGACTACTTTGAAGGGGATTAGTGTTTCGGATTTTCAAATCAATAAATGTATTTTTGCCAACTAAAGGTTCGATACTTTTGAACGTATCTCGTATATGCATTCAAAGATAATTTTATAATGAAAATTATAAAATGGAGATGGTCTGCTGTAGCAGCAGGAATTGTATCATACATAATAAGCCAAACTCACACACAGTGAACTGAGAATAGGTGCATGACTTTTTAATATTGCGAATTTTCAAATTGAATATAACCTATGGTCAAGGTTAACACAGAGTGCAACTCGCGTAACTTACGTAACATCAGTATTTTCCAAAATTAAATATGGTGCCATTTTAACATGAAAGTAAAGAGGCGCAAAAAAGTTATACTTTTTGTTTTTCATGTAACAAGTGTTGACAGCATGTGGTATTAATGTCTTTATCGTATAAAATATGTGTTTGACTTGTTTATTGATCTGGAAATAATCCAGGTCGTTAATATATCATGATGGAATGATGCACGAGAGTAATTTAGATTGAAGTGGCAACACAACTGTGATTTGCTTGTCGATTGTCCGGGAGACATGACGAACGTAGTGTGTTCCTGGGTAATCTAGCGATCGCGTCGACGTGTTCGTGTTCCCGTATTACGGTCAGTGGATGTTAAAATGAGGTGGGTGTGACATACCACACTAAATAAATGTTTACAAGTGCAGAACAGTATGTGCTCATCAAGTTTAGGCCAAGCCGTACAGCGAAAACAATGAACTGAACCTGTGTGTGGTGACAGCCGAGTAAAGTCCGAACGCTTCTGATTGATTCCGAACAATGATGATTGCGTCTAATAGTAGCAGACGCGTACTGGACACTTCCGAGTGGTTCCGAACCGCGCCGAGCGCTTTCAACTGTCGTTCACAAACGTTTACGCAAAAAAAGCTGGCATGGTGCCGGACAATCGGGCTTCTACTGTACAACACTAAGTAGATAACGTTACGAAACAATCATTTCTGTTATGTAAACAAAAGTTGGGTTTTCTGTTCTCTGTGTGTTCATTTTCATATGTATTACAAAAATAAAGTAATACAAATTGTACACTTATAATCGTTTCGGTTTACATCGTCACGTAAGGACTAAAGGGTAGATATCAAGCTTACATATGATTAAAAATACTGCACTTTCTTTCTACTTTTTTAAATAAAAAATCAATTTTGGGTTTAAATCATTGATTTAAAAAAACAGCTGATTTAAATTAATCAACCTTGCTTAACACCAGGGTCATGAAACATAATATAGATACCAAAATGAATAAATTTCCCACATCTGGCCTCTCACAACACCTGAAAACTACCACATACAAAATAACAGATATTTACAAATGAGATTTCCATTAAGAGCGAATAGTTTATGAAAGCATCCTTATTTACAAGAAAACAACCTGCACTAAATTTAGATCAAGGCGTGTTAAACAAATCGTGGTTTGACATAATAAATAAAATTCAATAAAACATCAATTCATCATATTTTTAAAAATATTAATTTATTTCAACACGTTAAAAAAATATTAATAAATAAAGGGTCATATAAAAAGTCTCCGCGGTTTTTTGGTACATTTTTGAACAAAAAATTTTTTTTATTGAAAATCAATTTTAATCAAGTACATATTGACCATTATTATCTATGACCTTTTGCCATTTTTCGTGTAGCTTCATAATTCCATCGGTGTAGAACTTCTTTGGTGTTTCGTCGAAAAACTTGGCCAAGTGATTTTCAGCGGCGCTTCGGTCGGCCAATTTTTACCATCAAGAGAGTTTTGCAGAGACCGAAACAAATGGTAGTCAGACGGTGCAAGGTCCGGGCTATACGGTGGATGCATCAAAACTTCCCAACAAAGTTCCGTCAAATTGTTTCGAGTCATCAAAGATGTATGTCGCCGCGCATTGTCATGATGGAACACAACTCCCTTTCTGTTGGCCAATTCTGGTTGATTTTTCTGGATTGCTTCGTTCAAACGGTCGAGTTGTGCACAGTACGTCCATTATGAGCTGCTGCAACCTGACGAAACCATCAATTCGGTCCTGTACTGTGCACAACTCGACCGTTTGAACGAAGCAATCCAGAAAAAGC